>JABFEX010001428.1:0-34139 GCA_013623515.1 Fusarium illudens | reverse complement strand
AACATCTTTGAACACAGTGCTCGAATGTGTACGAGTGCCTCATAAAGGCCTGGGGACACTCCCTTTCGCTTTCCGTTGATGAAGATGTTCTTTTGCGGGGTTGGGGTGCCCCAGACGTAGGACAATGCCATGAAAGGGTGCTTCTTGGAGTCCAAAGTCTCGGTGGCCTTGAGGTCAAGGCGCACCAGGCAGCAGTGCACATCGCTCCCATCTTCCTCGTAGTATTCGGGCAGAAGGAATATCATTCGGACTTGATCGGGACCGAGCTGAGCCTTGCCATATGTGAATATCTCGTCTGGAGAAGCAGACGGGTCTCCTTGAGCCAGGGCTTTGATAATACCCATCTTCGCTCCAAGTGTGGTAATATCTTTCAGCGTAAAAGATGGTTTTGAAGACTTGCAAGCCCTCTAAAGAAAAGAATGTGGGACGAGCAAAGGCAGTGGGTGCTGCGATCGAGATGGCCCTCAGCTAGGCAGGGTTATTGTTTCCAGCCATGAGTCGCAGTGAAGTGACAGATCATAAATAAATGAGCCCTTCAAGCGATAGCCGGGGCTATGATCTGATAACACGGAATTGTAAGCCAGTGAGGTGTTGAGAATCATTTCGAGCTGAGCTGCAGCTGCATATCCGGTAATACCAAGCAAGCTGAAATGGCTACTTTGGAGGCCTCAACCTGGCCCCCAGAGGCCGCCAAGAGGACAAGATTTCCAATCAGGCTTGAACAAGTGTTTGGGCATGACCGGAACAGGACTGTCAAGGTATATTCAGCCAGCTTGCGTCAAGCCCATTGGGCAAGCCTTCGGCTATCTCGGTGCAGCCTATTTGGAATAGGTACAGGTTGCCTGAGGCCTAACTGAAAAGAATACATATATCTTTAAGGAGGATGAGATGCCCAATGAGAGGTCAACAACTTTCCCCCGGGTCTATATCTCTCGCCCATATACCTCGTTCTTTTGTCCAGATAGGTAGTTTAACCATCGCAAACGTCACGCTATACAGAATGCAACCCAATAAACCAGTCAAGGTTGAGCACCAGCTTACTGCCATTCGACACGTCCTAGACGACCGAGAATTTGCAGCTCGGGCACTCCAGCCGGAAACAGGCCACGATGACGATGACGCTGCGCCCAAGATTGAGGATACTGTCGCACAAAAGAGTCCTCCTCATGATTCCCAAGTCCCTCTCGGCTCGCGGCCAACTCAGTCGAATCAAGTCCCGCAGGCCGCCGACATGAGCCTTGGGAGCAAGACCGAGACGGACGACACAAACTCTGCTGATGGATCCCATGTCAGTGACAGTTCATCGAGCGATTCTGGTCCGCAGCAGAAAGATGAGGCGGCAGGGGAGCCGGAGGACGAGGAAGAGCTCGGTTCCAGGGCTGAGATACGGCACCTCTACGCCACAGTTGACAGCAACAATTCCGGAGAAACCATCTACTCGACCAAAGTTCCAATCGCTGGGGGCATCAAGCAAAAGCTTGACAGAGACCAGGGTGGAAGGGACGAGGCCAGGACCTTTGCCATTCTTCACCACCACGATATCTCCCTCCAGACGAACTTCATCATCATCCAGAGCCCCGAGCTCAAGAAGAGTCTCGCAGACGTACTGTCCGGATACCTCGACGTCGACGCTGCAGCCCCGACCGTTGAGCTCAGCCCTCCCTTCATGGGTCTCGTGCACCGCTGGGATCGTTTTCTCCAAGCGGAGAAGGCCGCAGACAATGAAAAGTCAAAGGAGCTCATTGTACTTTTGAGGGAAACTCTGGAGACGGAGCTGAAGGGTCCTTTTCGGGCCTTTCAAGAGTTTCGAAAAACGGGCTACGTCACCTTCCCCAACGTTTTGGTCGCATTCGTGCCCGGCGAGGTCGTTTTGAGATCCCGAGATGGTGTGTATTCAGCAGGTATCCTGCAGGATGCGTGCATTAAAAAGCTGTACACGGGAGAGCAGATATGTAGACTCACAGTTCATGTGCTGGACTGGGATGGATCGAGCTTCGGGTACCGAGAAAAGGTGTGGCAGTTTGAGAGTTTTCAGGGGTTTCGCAAGGTGACGGATCTTGCTGTCTTCCCTCTCGGGGCTCACCCAGATCAAGAACAGATTAAAAGGCGCCTGGTTGAGAGAGGGAGGTCCTTTGAAGGATTGTGCGGCCAACACGTAACAAACTACAGCGGGCTGGTTCATTCGGGGCCCAGATGGGAGCGAAAGACGATCTCTGTATGTTGTCTCGTCGACTGTCAGGTTCATTACTTACTGGCTCTAGATATCAGAGCGAATCATCGTCGACGCCAGTGCCTTTTACAGGTTCCAGCAAAAGTCAGTTCCGGACCTAATAGACCTTGACAGCGAGGAGGCAGAGCAACAGATGGATTCCCTTGGCGCCGTCAGTGACTGTTGCACTAAGAGTCAAGAGCCGGTTGCCTTGACTGAAGAGCAGTGTCTGCTGGCGGTGCCACGCGTAAGAGGGTTTGCTCTCAATAAGAAAGAGTGGTTCAAGTTTGCCGTGAACGACATCACCCCGCTTGTCTGGAATGAGAAGCTGCTAGGCAATCTTGTCATTCAGGAGCAAGAGAAGCAGCTGCTTGTTGCTCTGGTTGCGCACACCGTGAGAGAGGAGGATGGGGGATTTGACGACTTTATAGAAGGAAAGGGTATGCCAAAACATGTCCCTTCCTTTTTGGTGCTCTGGGACTTTGTCGTTTGCACTTTTTACTAACATTTGGGATCTAGGGAAGGGGCTGATACTGCTCCTGGCTGGGCCACCAGGAGTCGGTAAGACCTTGACCGCCGAATCAGGTATGTCCATCGGAGAGGTGTTTAGGTGATTTATCCAGAGCTGACGACCAGTTTCAGTAGCTGAAGAGCTCAAGAGGCCCCTGTACAGAGTCGGGGCCGGTGACCTGGGTCTTTCAGCCCACAAAGTCGAATCTTCTCTAAAGGAAGCTTTCGATCGATGCTCACATTGGAACGCCGTTCTGCTGATTGATGAGGCCGATGTGTTCCTAGAAAAGCGATCCAGCGATAGGCTTGCTCAGAATGAGCTGGTATCAGGTTAGTGACTTCAAAACTGGACCATATGGAGAGGGCTTTTCTCACCGTTCATTCTAGTATTCTTGACGACATTGGAGTATTACCAAGGTGTCCTCGTCCTCACCACGAACAGGACCGGGGACATAGATCCAGCTTTCGAGTCTCGCATCGACATTATCCTAACCTACGATAACCTCAGCCAAGATGCCCGAAGGCAGATTTGGTCCAACTTCATCAGCCGGTTCCCGCCAGATTCTGTCCGTCTCGGCGACTCGGACTTGGACAAGCTCTCGGGCTGGAATATCAATGGGAGGCAGATAAAGAGCGCCATCAAGACTGCGCGCATCATGGCAGCTAATGAAGGTGCGCCGCTTGGTGTGCGTCACCTGGAGATTGTGCTCAATATTCGAAGGAGAGGGTCCAAGGTCCTGGGCACTGAACAGTGAAGCCTAACTTGGATACGCCGTGTGGATGAGCTGGGTAGTTATTCGAAGTCGAGAAATGCCATGGCCTCATTCATCTGAAATAATTTTGTATTCCCATTAAGCGGATCCGGATGATTTCTCGTACCTACCTCGAGGCGCGACTTCGCTCTAGGCTCCCAACAACCGCGGGCAGTCCAACTCTACCTTCTCTATAGAAAGCTTCTTCATACTAAACCCAAGGAAGCTATGTGACATAGGTGCATTTATTTATAGGTAGTTTTATATCTTCATTAGTATATATATAATAAATAATTAGAAGAAACCTTAGTATATCTTTATATAAATATAATAGAGAATCTATCTTACTATAGATAATTTCTCCCTACGCTATGATTAGTATTATAAAATAAGATAAAGAAATATTCCTAAGTTTACTTAAAATAAATAGTAATCTTAGGTACGTACTTACCTAAGTAATATGCTAAATAATATAATAACGCCGATTTGGATTTAAACTCCCCCAACCGAACCTTGGTTCTTCCTGCTCAGGTATATAATCCCATCTGCCCAACCTCTTTTCTCTCAGGATTCAAGTTCCCTCATCAGCAATTCACCATGTCCGAGACTCTCTCTAGCGACGAGGAACATGGGCATTCCCCCCTTGATGTGCCCGTCCCATCTCAGACCACGAGTAATATCTTTGCCACCATCCCCGACCAGCTCGTGTCCCAAGCTACCATCGAATATGTCGGGTTTGCGAAAGCCAAGGCTATTGAGATATGGCACTCGTGGAACAACTGGCCTGCTACAGGACCCCATCGCGAAACCGATCCAGATCAAGGTGGACTTCGAGTTACCTTTCTCGACTTTATCACGGGCCATCTTGGTTCTTCTCCCGACACTCCCGAAGTTGACCAAGAATGCGCAAGCTACATGGAGACCTTTGGCGTAGCAACCGAGCTACAGCATGCTATTCTCGACCCTCACTTTACGCTTCTTCGTTCGTCCCAGACATGCCGATACTGGGTCAAAGACAGTATCGAGATGCGGTATGCTGGCCTGAAGGAAATTCAGCGAGCATCATGGGAAAGAGATAGAGCCTTACGACGCGGCGGCTCTCGGCCTGATCCCAACGATGTGGCAAACTCTGGCCCTGCTACTTCATCTTCATCGCGTGCTGGCCAGCGGTCGATCTCGAGTCTTCAACGAGACATTGTTCCTGGCATTTCTACGGAAGGATCTGGCTCTGCTGCTGCCATGGCAGCTCACGATGCCCCTGGCTACACAGTCCTTTACAAAGCAATTGATCAGGGGCGTATTAGTGGTCTTTTGCACGATGATGGCAGCTTGAAGGATATCGCGATGCTGCTCAGCGATACTCCAACTGACTTCAGTGGAACAAGGAGTCTCTTCTATTTCACACCTGACTTTCAGGTTGCGCAACTCTACGCAGCCTACGCCAAGAGAAGATCTAAAGCCGAGTCGGTTGTCATTGTTCGCATCGCCATTCCCAACGATGCCATCGACGCTTTGGACGCTACCGAGATTCAGCGCATCTACTGGCCCGACGACGAATGGAAGCAACTTGTATGGCGCTGTCGAACTCGGAGACCCCTTCCCAAGCCACTCCGCAAATATCGCGACGCAACGCTCGTCATTGGAACCTGTTCGGGGAAAGCCAAAAGTGATTACAACCTGCTGTCTTCGTGGGAAGACGTTGATCAGTCCCACGTCTTGAAGGTGCATGGGAAGCTTGCTGTTCAGTATGCGTTCTCTGGCGAGGAAGAAGGGAGAGAATTTGTGACGACCCATGGCTCGGATACCATCAAGGTTTATCCATTCCTTGGGTCCGAGATGGAGGAATGGATGAAACAGCATGAGTTGTGAGCAAGCATCCCTCGCAACTGGACAGGGGAGCCGGGGCCGGCAAAACACCAAGTAGCATTATAGAGACGATAGAGCTCCGGAGATGACTGCGAAGGACTAAATGAATAAACGTGTCGTATCTTCTTATAGATTGTACTCACTTCGCTGCATCTTGCCGTCATTGAGGTAGGACTTGTGGAACTCGTATGTTGCTAATTAATGGTCATCAGCGGGAGTTGTCGTAACCACGGTAATATTCCTGCAGGCCTTCTCGCTTTCATACCCCGAGTAAGTCTTCTTCCATGTCTAAGCCCGTCGTTTAGAACGGGAAGTTATGCAAGTCAGGGTGCGTCAGCCTTGACGAGATGTGTGTCCTACCCATGTGTACAACCTGGTCTATTCGAGGCTCAGGGGGTGTACGTCAGCCCGAGACTTGCTTGAACAATACTTTAAGGAACACCAGGCTTCATCGTCGGCCGTTCCTTGTACGCAGGCACCCTTCAACAACAACCGGTCTGTTCTTTCACCTCTTCAATATGGACCACACAGGCAACCAGACGGCATCCTTCTCCCCTGCGCATAGAACCACCAGCTACCAACCTGTCCCATACCACGAAATAGACGGGAATGGCGAAAACGGAAGTCAAGAGACTGGCCGCCCCGGGGATCAGCGGACGAGCGAGTCTGATGCTCCCGAGAGCCACATCTACGACGCTGAGATGCCACGGCTACAGCGTCACAGCCTCGACTTGGCCACAGTCCTCGGAGACGTGGCTGCTGTTGCATCGCCGATCGCTTTTATTGCCTTTGCAATCATGGTCCTGTGCCTTGACGGCTCCGAGGCTAGCGAGACTTCGTTTGCGAGATGGAACAACGCGACTACCGTGGTATGCGATCCTTTGAACTCGTGGAGCATAAGGGTCTGGCTGACAACTCTGATCAGCTCGGCACACTATTCCCTATTCTCTTCGCCTCCATCGTCGGTCGCTTCGTATACGAGGTTGCGCGGTGGAAACTCGAGCAAGGCGTTACACTAGGCACGCTGGAGCAGCTCCTCGGAAGCCAAACGGTCGGCTCGACAGTGTTGACCCACGCCAGGCTCTGCGTCTTGAACCCGCTGGGCATTTCTCTGCTCGCTATATGGGTATTTTCGCCTTTAGGGGGTCAGTCTCTGCTGCGTATCCTCGGCTCGCGTCTTCAGCCCGTCGTGGGGCATTCGGTCGTTGTTCACTTCGACTCGGACGCCTCCCCTAGTCTTGCCGCGCTACGCTTAGGCGGTAGAGGAGGGAACGAGGTTATTGATGATGCGCTTAGATATCTGGGAAACTGGTACAGTGCGTTGCTGCTGGCTCCGGAAACTACCAAGACAGACGGCATGGATCTCTGGGGAAACGTCAAGGTCCCCTTTCTCCCCGAGGTACTAGATAATTATGACTGGAACAGTGTGCTTTGGAGTCCAGAGCCCGAGTTGTTTTCCTCCTTGGCTGGATATCCAGTCACCAACGTGTCGGTTGGCAACTCGACCTTTTCCATGCAGACCAGCTACCTCCGGCTCAATTGTTCCAAGCGGCAACACGACATGTGGAACTCTGACTTTGGCTCTGGCTACAACATCACACCTCTAAAGAAAAGTGGCTGGGATAGCGTCATTTACCAGAACGGAACCATCTACGGGTCTCCCCGCAAGACGGACGACAGGTCGCCGAAGACGCCATGGAACTTTGGCGTTGATCGGTTCGCCGGCCCTTTCTGGCTCAATGGTTCACTCATGTCCGAGAGACTCGGCTGGGGAGACCCGGCATCGAGCGTGTTCGACCGGCCTCTCATTTTCGAGAATGAGACGGGGATCGATTCCAAGCCGGCAAACCTCTTCTTTGAGGCTATAATTTCGCCGAGGGGTGGGGGTGATGGACTTGACAGCTTCAGAGTCGGAGCTCGCTGCGAGATGAAGCAGAGATACATCGAGGCCCGAGTCTCCTGCTCCCGGGCAGACGCAACAGTCCGGCAGAACTGCACAGTTATCGCCCAGCGCCGTTCCCGCCGGCGCCATCCACCCGAGGACATCTCGATGTTATCATTTCCCTTTACGCTGCACTGGATCGCTGTGGGAATGCAATTTGCAGCGGGGAGGAGCGTTTCTGGCAAGGCAGACCTGTCGATGCAGTATCTGACCGACTCGAAGTCCGGACCCATCATCAAAACCATCGAGCTCGAAGACTTCGAAAGGGTGAAAGACGCTTTATTCAGCCATCGATTGTCTCAGCTCTTCAACACATACCTAGTCCTCTCACAGACGGACCCGGCGATACCCATGAAAAATGTGACGGTGCCGGCCCTAGTGAGCAACCTAGTCCAGGTATATACCATATCCAAGCCCTGGATGACCGTCTGCTTCGCTTCATGCCTCATGCTACTCTCCAGCGGCGTGCTCAGCGTCGTCTTTGTCCACCTTGCCGACGGCCCCGAGATTCTCGGCTACGCTTCGACGGCTGTGCGGGACTCGAGGCTTCTGGAGTTGCTGCCCGAGGCTGGAGGCATGGCGGCGATGGACCTCACGAAGATGATGATGAACGAGCGGCTTCGGTATGGGGTCACGCATCTGACGAGAAAGGGGCAGCGGTTGTTGGGGATTGGCCGTGAGGAGGAGACGGAACAGATCAAGGACAAGTTCGATTGAGGGATACAAGGAGGGAGATAGAGCACGTGTTTTGGAAGTTGTACCTAGTAGGTAGGTAGGAGAGAGCAAATAGTAGGGACCCAGGTTCCCTCCTTCCCAACACTGATCCTACCTTCCTGATTGGCACAGCCTCCACTACCACGCCCGAAAGCTCTTGCCGCTGTACGAACAATCTCATTCCTCACTAAGTTCCATCAACCTCGACAATGCGCTGGGTAGCAGTTTCCGTCTTGTGGAATCGCCAAGGTCGAACCTTTCTCTCAAACAACTCATCCAGCTCCGCAGGCGAGCGACTGTGCAAACGTCAGAACAAGACCAACACAGTGATGGACTAAACAAACCTGGCAGTCTCCGGAATCAAGAACAACATGGCGATGGTAAAGGGTAGGCCTAGTCCTGCGTAGAACCAGCCCGTCTTGAGGCCCCAGTTCCACTGGTTGGTGTTGACCATGTATGGAGTGAGGACGTTCATTACCACGCCGGCAACACATGTCGAAGCGGCGCCGAAACCAGCTGTATATGGTCTCAACCGTTGAGACGAGATTTCACCGATAAAACCCCAGCCGGTAGCACCGTTGGAGACCATTCCAATGTCTAGCAGTTGGTGAGCATGAGAGTGATTCTTGGGCAGGCGATTGCTTACTCCAAAGGACTGCAAAGACCACCATGAGATAATTTGTCGCAGCGACATTTGGCACCACCCCCAGGATGCCAATGGCGGTAGTTGACAGCCAAGATAGAGTTGTACCGCTGCAAGAGAGCCTGCGACGACCGACCCAATCCGCAGCAAAGATCAAGGCGATACCGGCAGCGACATTGATGCCCGAAGTGATGCAGGTATACTTGAAGGGATCGGAAATACCGGCTTGTTGGAAAAAGTAGCTTCCAAACGTTCCAAAGAGGGTGAGACCGATGAATTGCTGGGTAAGCAAAGTCCACAGCGCAATAAGAGTGCGCAGCCCATCTATGCCTTGGAAGATGGCATACCACTTTTCGCGACGTTGATCAGCCGCGACAGTACGCTCGTGATCGATAGCCATGGATAGGAGTTGAAACTGCTGATCAACGTCATAGTCTTGGACGCCGTGATGGAGGATTCGAAGCGATCGCTTGGCCTGCTCATGCTTGCCTCGACTGACGCACCAGGCCGGCGACTCAGGGACAAGGAGATATATCAAGATCATGAGACCTATCTGAGCCCATTGCGTGTAAATAGGCGTGAGCCAGTCATGAGGATCAGTCTGAGAAAGAACCTGTAACGCAACAGGCGCCATAAACTGACCGACGGTGAACCAAAGACTATAACTCATAAGCAAACCACCACGGATCCGAACAGGCGCAACCTCGGAGATGTAAGTTGGGATAGTAGACTGCAAACACCCCACGCCAATACCAGCAAGAAGCTTGGCAACGAGCCAGACCTCCCACCGTCGCGCCATGCTCTCGCACAGAACGCTGCAGGCGAGGATGAACCAGTACCAGTACATGGCAACCTTGCGGCCGAAGCGGTCCGACACAAACGTCAGGTGTGTCATACCGATGATCTGGCCGACTGACATTATGGAGCTCCAGCCGGCGAGGATGTCCGAGGCGAGAAAGGGCTCGCCGGCGTCGTTGAGCGATGTGGCGAATTGGCGGACAAAGCCTGGGTTGGCAATGATGTTGCCGTTTATCCTTCAGAGGTTAGCAGAGTCCATGAATAGTGAGAGGATGGCAGTACCCAATCTGGTAGCCATCAGTAGCAGCACTGAAAGTGACTGCAAAGCAGATGGCGGCATTGACTTTGAAGGCCTTGGCAGTCTCCCACAGGGAAAGCGACTCATAACCAGAGACGCCCTGGCCCTTGGAGGCAGCGTCTAAAGCGAGGTCTTTGCGAGTGATGCCATGTTCGTTGTCAGCTCCCAGATTGTCGTGCTGGCTGATGGCAGGCTTTGCCTCGATACTCTCACGAGCCATTGTGGATGATCTCAAGGATGATTCACACTCAACAATGCATCCTACTCGCCAGCAAGAGGGGACCGGCATAGCATGGTACATTTATATGCCTTCAACATTGGCAATACTCATCAACTACATGCCTTGTCAACGCCTAAACCACGGCCTGAAGTATTGGCATTTATTGGAAAAGAGCTCAACTCTTTACTGTTTATGGATGATATCCCAGGCGCAACCCTGGGTTTCCAGTGAGTTGGGTTGTGCTTTGGCGAGTCATGTTCCCCAGACTCAAGAAACGAGGCGGGGAGCAACGCGGGGAACAGGCGATATTCTTGCATGGGTATGGCATTGCATGGGTATGGCATCGGCAGTCGCTGTCGGGTTGGTATAGGGACATAAGTCATAAAGATCGTCTGTCAGGGTTTGGTCGGCACGATAATCCACCGAAACAGCGATATGTTGGATGTTGGAACGGGCTATACAACCATTTTGACCGAGCAAGCTAGACTATCCTCCTCTATTCAGCCATAGTTACTCCGTAGTTGAACCACGATCCACAACCTCATCTGATCATTCATTCCCACACACGCCATATCAGGCAACCCGAAGCACAGGTCGGGAAGGATAGAGCCCAACAACTCGGGGTAACGATGGAAAGATGTGCAGACAAGAGGTCCACCCTGACTTCCGAATAATGGGCGATTGGCTTGCTGATTCTCGAGGTCGCCATTTCGGGCCATTATACGCCGACGCGGCATATGCATATGAGGGGTCACGTTTGATGCTCAGACGATGACTCTACATGCTTCGTTTTGAATGCGATAATTCGGGTTCTATTTAGCCGATATAACAAGGTACAGCCGTCAGAACCTCCCGAAAGAGACACTTCTGGCTATAACCAAGCGTTGTGCAAATACATCGCCGTCCAAGAACTATCCCCCTCCTGGAGCTCGAGTGCCAGTCGATGTAACCCCGCTTCGCCATGTCCGCCCTCAAGGTTGTCGACGTTCGCTTTGAGCACTACCGTCCGGAAAACACCCTGGGAGTTCACGAGACCAAGCCTCGCATCTCGTGGCGCTTCGAGAATGCCCCCGAGAACTTTACTCAGGAAGAGTATGAGCTTCAGCTGAGCAAGGTCACTCGAGGAGAAACTGCAGAGGTCTGCTCCGTCAAGAGAGACTCATCCGAGTCGCAGCTGGTTGCTTGGCCACACGAGGAGTCTATTCTATCCCGTGAGAGATACACGATTCGTGTTAGAGTTCGAGGAAAGGGACAATCAGAGCTCACGGCCTGGAGCGAACCTGCGGCTCTGGAGGCTGGCCTCTTTGACAGAAAGGAATGGAGCAGCAAGCTCATCTCAACTCCCTGGGCAGACGACAACAATGACAAGCCCCAGCCAGCAGATCTGTTTCGCAAAGAGTTCAAGGTGGAAGCCGATATTCACTCAGCAAGGCTCTACAGCACAGCTCAAGGAATCTACGAAGCCGAGCTCAATGGAAAAAGAGTCGGTGATTACTTCTTGGCTCCAGGCTGGAACTGCTACGAGTCGCAGTTAACATACCAGACCTACGACGTCACCGAGCTTCTCTCTTCAGGCGAGAATTGTCTCGGCGTACACGTCGCTGAAGGCTGGTTTAAAGGACGCCTCGGGTTTGAAGGCGGCCGGCGCAACATCTGGGGCACTCGCACCACTCTTCTAGCACAGCTTGAAGTCCAGCTCAAGGACGGTACTACCTACACTGTTGGGACCGACGACACTTGGACTGCCTCGCAGGGACCTATCAAGCTGGCGGAGATCTATGACGGAGAGAGGTACGATGCCACGGCCGAGATCCCCGGTTGGTCGAGTCCTGGCGTTGCCTCTGGAGATTGGAAGGCCGTCGACATTCTCCCTCCGATTTCGGAATCGGTTGCCCTCGTTGCAGGCTTCTCTGAGCCTGTACGGAGAATCGAGACGGTCAAGCCAATCAAGATCATCACAACGCCCTCCGGAAAGACTGTCCTCGATTTTGGACAGAACCTGGTCGGATACATCCGCATCAAGTCCATCAAAGGAACCCGCGGCCATTCCGTCACCATCTCTCACGCCGAAGTCATGGAAAAGGAGGAGCTAGGCATCAGACCCCTCCGCGACGCCAAAGCTCAAGATACCTATATCCTCAAGGGAGACGAAAAGGGCGAGTCGTATGAGCCTCGCTTCACCTTCCACGGCTTCCGATACGCCCAGATCGACAACTGGCCATCCACATGGGATAACCTGCTGGATGGGCTAGAAGCAGTCGTCTGCAACACGGACATGGAGGAGCAGGGCACGTTTGCATGTTCAGACGACAAGCTCAACCGCCTCTTTAGCAACGTCCGCTGGGGCATGAGAGGCAACTTTGTCTCCATCCCCACAGACTGTCCCCAGCGTGATGAACGTCTCGGCTGGACCGGCGACCTGGCTCTCTTTGCTCCCACAGCGACCTTTGTCTACGGATGTGTTTCTATCCTCCGAGATTGGCTTCAGGATGTGTGGTCCGACCAGAAGAAGCAGAATGGCATACCCCCCATGGTCACACCTAATATCCTCAGCTACAACGCCTTCTGGGGAAACCCCTGGCCGTGTGCCATCTGGCATGATGTGACTGTCCTTGCGCCTTGGGCTTTGTGGGAGGAGACGGCGGATCCTACGGTCCTGGCGGATCAGTTTGAATCCATGGAGGAGTGGCTGAAGTGTATCCCCAGAAACAAGACGGGCGCTACCAGTCTTTGGGACTCTAGATCGTCCCAGCTTGCTGTAAGGCTTACTTCTTCAAGTTGAGAGGCCAAAACTAACTGTAAATAGGACTGGCTTGATCCCACGGCACCCCCAGATGCACCTCACAAAGCCCAGGCAGACCCCCATCTCGTCGCCGACGCCTTCCTCGTCCGCAGTCTCGAACTCGTAGGTAGCATCGCCGAGATCCTAGGCCGGACTGAAGATGCTGTGCGTTACAAGCGTGAAGCTCTCAGAGCCCGTGCCGATTTCAGGGGCGAGTACGTGACACCTAACGGCCGCCTCTTGTCAGAGTGCCAGACCTCGTACTGTCTTGCCATTTGCTTCAATCTCCTTGAACCCCATCAACTCGCTCGTGCGGGTGAGCGTCTGGTCGATATTGTCCGACGCAACGGATTCTGCGTGGGCACTGGATTCGCCGGCACACCCTTTATCTGCGAAGCTCTCACTCGAACTGGTCACAGCGACGTCGCCTACTCGATGCTACTAAATGAGACGTGTCCGTCCTGGCTGTACACCATCTCCATGGGCGCGACGACCATGTGGGAGCGCTGGGACAGCATGCTGCCCGACGGCACCATCAACCCAGGCGAGATGACGAGCTTCAACCACTACGCCTATGGCGCCGTAGCCAAATTCATGGTCGAACGACTAGCCGGTCTCCAACAGCTAGAACCAGGCTGGAAGAAAACCAGAGTCCAACCCGAGATCGGAGGGGAGTTCAAGTGGGCGTCAGCACAGCACCTGACGCCCTACGGCATCGTCTCAAGCTCCTGGAACCTGAAAGAAATAGAGGGCGAAAAGGACGTCTTCACTCTCCAGGTCGACGTCGTGGTTCCGCCAACCACGACGATGGAGGTTGTCCTCCCAGCGCCCGAGGGCCCCAAGACTGAAGTTGTCGGGTCTGGGAAGTGGTCGTTTAGCACTCGCTATGAGAGGAACTATAAGTGGCCGGTCAAGGCTATTCCTTCGACGCTGCCTGGATTGATACCGGACGAGTAGTTTGGGTTGGTATTGAGAATGAAAGGACTTGGGTCGAAGGTTTACGGCCAAGATACATGTAGCATTGAAGCCCTTTAGATAGACCATCAGAGCGGAATGTCCCCCGAGGAGCTATTTCTAGCAATTATTGCTATACACAAGACAGTGAATCTAAGAGTGAAATTGCCAAAAGACACTTCTTCTCCAATTGAGGCAGTGAATCGTACTTGATCCATCCCAGCAGGGATCTTCACCACGTCTCCGAAAAGAGTCCAATGCGCCGCCCAGTTGACGGGTAAGCTGACAACCACGCTTAGTAGGACCTCGATCGCCTCTATTCTCTCGGGCCAGTCAATCACCCCACAACTTTGCAGGAAAGGGATCATAGGATAGACTCCATACATGGAGCCGCGGCTTGTAACCGCCTTTGTCTAACGCGCTGCTGCATGTCAGATCGTGGCTCGGAAGAACAGCTTGAAACACGTCATCGAGCTGAGATATCTGGGTGTAGGTAGAAAGAGATATAAATTAGAAGGCTTGGCTCTTTTGAACTTGTTACCAGAAACTTGCATACTCTCAAACTCTTCATCGACAGGTATAGCGAAACAGTAGCTGTTGGCCTCATATACTCATAGCCCAGACCTACCACAAGCCCCTTACCATGTCGAAAACAAAACATGGAAGGCGTCTCTTGCCTTCCCTCGTCGACGAAATCGCCACATCTGATCCAGATCGCATCTTCTACTCTATAACAAAGACCAAAAATCCCGCCGACGGCTTCCAAGACATCAACGCCAAAACCTTTGCCCGAGCCGTCAACCGCTGTGCCTGGCACATCGAGAAGCACCTCGGTCGAGGCAAAGACTTTCCGACCCTCGCTTACATCGGACCTCAAGATGCCGTGTATGCCGTACTCACGCTTGCTTGCGTCAAGACGGGGTATAAGCTTCTCCTCATCTCTCCACGAACCAGTGTCGAAGCAACGCTTTCTCTTCTACAAAAGACGGATTGCAAAGATTTTCTCCTTCCCCCGGTATTTTCTTTGCCCATCGTGGGAGAGCTCATCCAGACACAGCGCATGAACATCCTAGAGATACCCGAGCTGCAGCATTGGCTCCAAGACGGACCCGTGGAGCCGTACCCGTACAACAAGACCTTTGAAGAAGCAAGATCAGATCCCTTCGTCGTCCTGCACACCTCTGGCTCAACCGGAATGCCCAAGCCTCTAATCCAAACCCTCGGATCGATCGCAGTGGTGGATGCATACACACAGCTACCGTCCCTGGGCTTACCAGACACGTATCCCTCCATGTGCGCCGGGTCCCGCGTCTACCTAGCCTTTCCCGTCTGCCACTGCGCCGGCTTCTCCATGCTTCTCCCCGGATCCATCTACGGCGGCTACACGATAGTCCTCGGACCGTTTCCGCTCTCGGCCGAGACTGTCAATGCTGTTCATGTCCACGGCAATGTCCAGCAGAGCGCCCACGCCCCTTACATACTAAGCGATCTCGCCAAGAACCCTGCGTATTTGGATAACCTGAGTCGTTTAGAACAAGTCACCTTCGGAGGAGGACCCCTCCCCAAGGCAGCCGGAGACGCCATCGCCGCCAGGACAAAGTTGCTCAACTGTCTCGGGACAACCGAATGCGGTGCCCTCCCCTGCCATCTCCTCGATAGCGAAGATTGGCACTATGTAAGCTTCAGCCCCGTCCTCGGCGACGAGTTTCGCCAAATCTCAGAAGACCTGTACGAGCACTTCATCGTCAAGGACCCAAAGCTCGAGCAGTACCAGGCCGTCTTCCAGTCATTCCCCGAGCTGGACGAGTGGCCGATGAAGGACCTCTACACAAAGCACCCGACAAAGGAGAACCACTGGCTGTACAGGGGACGCACCGACGATGTAATCGTCTTCTCTAGCGGATCCAACTTGAACCCGATCGAGATGGAGAGCATCATTGATTCCAACCCTGCCGTCAGCGCGGCGCTGGTCATTGGCTCCGGCTATCCTCGATCAGGTCTGTTAGTCGAGGCCACCACTCCCCCTACGAACGAAGAGGAAAGATCCAAATTGTTGGATACGATCTGGCCGTCTGTTGAAGCGGCCAACAAGGCGACTCCTTCAAGCCGCAGGATCCACCGCGACATGATCATCTTTACATCCGCCAACAAGCCCATGCTCAGAGCAGGCAAAGGAACCGTTCAGCGCAAGTTGACAGTGAATGAGTACGCATCAGAGATTGATGCTCTATACAAGGCTACAGCGTCGATGGGTTACGGGTCCAACTCGGACTGGGTTCATGAAAGTCAATAGGTTGGAGGGATGTTCGATTCCAACCTAACTAGTCGTCACTGACACCGGCACCCGATCAATTCCCTTACTAAATAGTGGGCTAGTTATATAATGGTCAATCTCTCAAACTATTCAAACACAAAAGCCAAGTGTAGCGATCAATTCCAACCTCTCGATGCACTAGTTCACGTCGCGCAACCTGACTCTGCCACTCTACCCTACCACTGAATGATCTTGGTAAACTCCTTCTGCTGAGGAATCGCATCTCTGGCCACCTTGTCCCCGTACTCAATCTTCATAGCCTCAGCATCAAAGCATGGAAATGTGCCCTCGTCCTCGCGGCACACGGGAAACAGCTCGCGGCTATCCATGTCGCAGTAGAGACCTTCATCGAGAGAGACAAAGTCAGGCCCCCAAGAGGTTTCAGACGTGCACAGGTCTGTCGTATTATATCCTGCCTCTTTACTGACGACGACTCGCGTGCCTGACGTGCTTCGACGTTGGGGGCCGATGGCTCTCTTGCGGTTGCCTGGGACGGGCAAGGGCTGTTGCAAGGCGAAGTCGGCGTATCCTAGGAAGCCCTTGAGACGACAGTAGCTCATTGGGTCAGTCGAGTATGTCTTCTCAGGGTCATAGGCAAAGGTCGGGAAGTGATACTGATGGCCTTGGTAGTGATTCTGTTGGTGCCGTCGCCGTCGATCCATGTGCAAGTAGGCTGGCTTTGAGTATTGGTTAGCCCGTGCTGGATCTTTATGACAATTGACCGAGATCGGAAACTTACTGCTTGCCATTGTTGACCTTGGAGTAGGAAAGTTAGATGCTGCTGTTTCAAGGGTTCACTTCACTCACATAGACGTTGCTTGGATACCAACGCAGTCCACAAACCCGGCCAAAATCACCCAACCAAGCGTACCTCTCGCCGCCGACCCAGGTGATAGCAACGTACGCAATACAGACGGCATTATCAGTTGCACCGATGGAGACGTACGTGGCCTGCTGGCCGCTGTCCTGTGAGACCTGCACCTCGAGCAGGTCCCCAGACCCGATCTTGAGGTTGGGCCTTTTCCCCAGCCTCTCGAGGTTCTCGTTCCAGGTACGGATCATGCCAATCTTGCCAGCCACTGCTCCGCTCCCCTTGACGTCGTCGAGGGCCGAACGGATGGAGACCAAGGAGGAGCGGCCTTTGGGCACCTTGGTGAAGATGCTGTCGAGGATGGTGAAGACGCTCGCGAAGGCTCCGAGGATACCGATGACGTTGACCATGGTGGGCAACAGAGTGATGCTTGAAGTGAAGTAGTGTTTTTGAGATATGTTGCAGTGGCCTAAAAGGTGAAGAAACGAAAGCGAGAGTGGTCTGAAGGGCTACCTCCCTCATATCAGCCATGCTGGTATTCGTCTCAACAGGCAAACGCCAGCCCAAGGCTCTCCAGCAATTCGGGCTATGCATGCGTTGTAATTTCGGCATTGCAATTCACAGTCTGCTTACGACCGCAACCATCATGGCCTTGGCGGAGGAGAGCCATTTGCGGCTCTCAAGCCATCGCCACGTCAATTCTGTTGTGCGACACCGAGGCCGCCCAGTCTTGGAGGCTTCATGGATGGATGATCCGTGACTTTACGCCACAGAGGGGGCGCAGCATGCAGTCTGCATCCTGCGGCAGGAGCAGGTTGAATCAGCCTGTCCGCCTCACTTCCATCCCAGTTAATGGATGCCGCCAGGCTGATCCCTTACCTAGGTAACCTCCATCTTAAGTGGAAGACCTTCCCTCAGAGCTTGCTTCATCCCCCCTCCTCTCTTCTCTTTTGATGGCTGCATAGATTGCCTGGCCTCTTCCATTCCCATGGAAATCCTGGGGGCCGTTGCGAGCTCAGTGGCTCTTGGCCAAGCCATCAGCGCAGGCCGACATATCGCCAGGCTTGTTCACGAGATTCCCGAAATCCAGCATGAGTTCAATGAGCTCAAGCAAGACGTAAGTCGCGGATCCGTACAACACACTCGCACGTACTTACGCTTGCGTAGATCATCCTCATCACGGCCATGCTGGATGACGTCCAGAAAGGAATTGGCACCTGGGGCTCCGGGTCAGCATCAGGTACAACGGGAGAGATGCTACTCGAACGTACTGCGCAGCGACTCGAGGAAATCAACAATGAACTTCGACGCTTTGTGGACCACTGTGGGAAGGAGTCGACAGACAACACCATCAAGGCCAAGAAGCGGAAGTGGATAATGCAAGGCGACAGGCTACAGAAGCTGCGCGAAAAGGCCATGGACGCCAAAATGAACCTCCATTTCGCCCTCAGCTCTCATAGCAGGAACCTTGTGTGTGAACAGTAAGTAAGCGCTGGGTCTATGTGCGGATGTCGGCTGACGGAGAGCAGAGTCGGCGCACTGCAACATCAATTCGAGATGTTTACACTACACATGTCAAGTCGCAGACCGCCAAACGAGTCCTCGCTAATCGAGCTCAACGATGTTACTGAGGGTGAGAAAAGCGAGAGGCACGAGTCCAACACTTCAGACAGTTCGACTCAGGCTGAGCCTGCTCGTCATGACCAAGCCGTATCATCGGTTTACTTCACAACCAGCCAACTGCAACAAATCACCCCCATGAAGAGAGACAGATGTTCTCGCGGCTGCCGCTGCCGCTGCCACTCCGACCAAAGAACGAATCGAAACACAAAGTGGACAATCCCCTTCCTAGGATCATTGCTAGTCGACTACAAGTCAGCCTCTGAGACTCAGCAGTCAGCTTGCAGTGAGAAAGGCTGCTGTTCAGCCAGTGAAACTGTTGTCAAGTTGAGATACTACGCACAAAGATGGTTGTGGGAAGGTATGGTGTCGTTCGGAGTCTCATATAACAGAACGGCAGGACTACGAGTCGCTCTTCGCCCAAGGAGAGTGCTACCACTGGACCATCCAATTATAGCCCTGTCTTTGCGCCCTTCAGACATTTTCCGTGATGCGATCGCCGCTGGGGCCATGACTGTCTATCCAGATGACGACGTGCTAGGGAGTCATAACATTCTCGCCGTAAGCAGCAGGCCAAACAGGAGGGACCAAATTGTTGAACTCGATTGACATAATGGTTACAGTTTTTTTTACAACGGGATTTTTTTGGTCATGTCGAGATTCTTCTGCACCTATGGAGAGAACTCTTACCGAGACAAGACTTTTCGCGGTACCACCCCCTTCTTTTCTTCTAACTAGGCCATGCCTACCTACCTGGTCTCATCCAGACTCAAGCACTAGCTAATTCCTTCATAGGAGCATAATCCAATTCGTCGAGGGGATCCTATCAACCCGTCGAGACTTGACAGACAACTTTAGATCTCTGCTAAATCGGGTTTTGTCTTCAGCGGATGAAAGCGGGAGCAGAGCTTGCGAAACGCGTGTTTGCCAAGCCATCCGAGAAGGCCTCGACATATCCCTAATCCGTCAAGCACTCGAAGATGAACCCTGGGCAGTTAATCAGTGTGGCCTTTTTGGGGACACGCCACTTAATCTTGCTGTCTGCCTGCGAAAGGATGCAGTAGAAGTCGTTGAGCTCCTCATTGTCATGGGCGCCGACGTTAATCTCCGGACCTCCTGGGGTCTGACACCGCTCATGAGTGCTGCAGAAAAGGGCAAATTAGAGTGCATCCGCATCCTATGTCAAGACAAGGGGCACTTGGAGACGAAAGAACCCTGTGGACATACAGCACTGCATTTTGCTGCCCTCAATCACCAGCTTGAGGCGGTCCAACTGCTGCTTGCTGCAGGCTCCTCGGCAGCAGCTCGCAACAACCATGGGAACACGCCATTACATTCTCTCGGGATCTATTCCACTGAACGACCCATGCAAGAGATGTTACAACTTTTTCTCATGCGGCAGGACGTTGACCTTGAAGCGCGAAACAACGTGGGGTTCACCCCAGCAACAATAGCAGCAATCAGGAATGCACTTCCTCTTTTACGCTTGCTTGTGGATGCAGGCGCTTCAATGCATACCATTAGTAGTCAAGGCTACAATCTGCTTCATTGTGCTGCAGCCCACTGCGGCCTGCAGATCATACAGTACCTTGATAGCTTGAACCTATCCGGCATCGACGTCAATTGCCTCAATCACCAGGGGCTGGCACCTTGGGATATCTTTATATTCGCTATTCATGCGCCGCCAGTACACATCGGCATTTCCCGGGTGCCGTGTGTTGATGAGCAGCTAGCGTTTGTCGCTCTCTACGAGGGCATTCGCAATAGGACAGCCGAACAAGACATCACGCGCCTTGGACAAGTCTTGGACGAACTATCACATGGAGAAGCGACTACTGCATTCTCCCTGCTACAAACTCTAGCCGAAGAGAAGAAAAAATGGGAATCAAACGACCTTTACAAGTGGTATGCGATTCTTGCTAGGCAAGTACAGGAGGGGGAGCTGGATGCCGTCACCGGGAGCATTGGGGACTACATCGAGGAGCTGCGGGAACTGATACAGAGCTCGGCGTGGGACCTCCATTCTATCTTCAGTCCCAGAAGGGAGCCAAAAGTGGACCACGATCATGATCTAGAGGATGATAGTTCTGGGGAGGAGGTGGACTCTTCAAGTGGCAGCGATGGGGAAGAATATGAGAGTTCGGAAGGCGATGTGGATTCTGATGGTCGTGAGAGTGATGATGAAGGCTAGAATCGCCGTTCTGCAGACACTGGTGAAACAAAGCATCATTCAGAGTGGATTAGGACATTTTCTTGTCATTTCCACAGAGAATTATTGTCAGCACTTGTTGAGACCGATCAGAGGAGACATTTAAGTGCGGATTGCATCTCGTTGCTGTCCCAGCACATTCTACCAAAGTATTTCTCACCAAATGAAGGATCAGCCTTCCCTGTCTGCCCTAGAAGGCTGTTCAGGGGTAAAAGTCTTTTATCCAAGCTAATATCGACGTCGAAACTAATGGGTGAGTGCAAAATGATTCTTGTTTTCGTTTAACCGTTCTAAGCTACTGTTCCTCTATCACAGTTGCCTCTTGTTTCGACGACCTTGTCCATCAAAAGCATAGGAAGCTGTCTCACAAAAGACGACTCGTCTTCCAGGATAACCTCACTCACTTGCAGAAACTGTCGCCGAAACATATCCCATAGTCTCTGGTCTGCGACATTCGAGCTCCCAGGCCGTGGGTAAAAGGGGTCGTTCCTCCAGAAGCATCGAGCAGCAATCTCCACGCCCTCCTCATCCATGGGCAATCGGTCGCAGCAGTCAAAGTCGATAATCCACATGGAATGAGGACCCAGGATATTTGGCTCAAATCTGCTGGATTCCGAGTTTGACGGGCGCGGGCGGGCGAGGACAAACTCGACGTCGTTGGCGTCAACCCTTGCGACCCAGAGGAGAAAGGCGAGGCCTTCTGCCATCGCCTTTGCGTATGGTTCGATTGATATGCCGAGCTCTTCCATTTGGTCGATGTGGAGGGGGAAATTCCGCAGGCTGAAGAATGTGGGCTTTCCTGGTCTTCTGGTCCAGCCGTGTCTCCTGCGGCCGAGGTACGGGCGGATGAGGCAGTGCTCGTTCTTCTTGTCGCTCACGATTGCTTCATGATCATGTTCCTTTGCGTAATTGACCGCCAGTAATCTCCGTGCAGTCTCTGACACAGGCTGGACTTTCTCGCTGAGCAACGCGTTGCAGGCAGTCGAGCCGGGCGGCAGTCGTAACAGGATCCTTGACCAGTCTGCATCGCTCTTCTGAAGAAATCCGCGGCATAGAGGAACCCGAAAGCTAGCGGCGTGCTGAGGATTCGAGTTGACAGCATTATTAACAAGCCGATGAATATGGTACTCATTGGTTATCGACCTGCCGGGCCCGCCATCCTCTCGCTTCATGCATGAAGCAGTCTCGCTGGCTGACGAGTTCACGTCGGCCCAGACGCTTCCGCAGAAGCCCATTCCGATTCTCTCCAACTGCTCCGAGGAAGTCTCTGTGGTGAGATCGCGGCTGGCAGTCCGTGCCGCTGCTGTCTGGCTCATGTTGGACTCTATTTCGACTCCTAGGTCAATACATAGGTAGAGGTAGAAGAAGGTTCCAGATAACAATTTGGGACACAAATTGACAAGCGATTATTGAGCGATTAGCACCAACATTTATACTTGTGGTAATTAAGCTCTGGGCCGTTAGCCTGAGGCGCTGGTTTTGTATGATGCCGACGTTGGGAGAAGGATGGGCGGAGGGAATAGAGATGGTAAGCAAGCCTGCAAGAACCAAAGCAGGTCAAATGGTGAGAGAGAAAAAAAGGATTGAGATCCAGCGAGTTCTCTTTTTAATCGGTACTCCTATTCTATTACTGCTCAACTTTGAAATGGCGGCAATGTCTAGGGTGGATAGATTGCCTCGAGCGATCAAACCTGCAAGCAACGCTGGTTCCTTATTTCATCTTTGAGACAAGGCGAATATTTTCGAGAGAGAGTCCAATGGTTCTTTTCAAAATGCGATTCTATAAATTGTTGCATCCAGAGGCCATCTCGGAACACGGCTTGTCGCCTCGGTCTGGCGATCGGGGAGCCATTCCAGACTCGGGACCAACATCCGAGGAATGCGCCTTAAAATATCCGTAAAAGACCAACGCCTTCACAAGTCATGTCGAGAGGAGCTTTTACATCTTCGGGCAGGGTTCCTTTTCCATCCCCTTATCTAGCGAGACCCAGTCGGTGGAACTCCCCAGGAGTTTCGGAGTCCCAAATAGGCAGCCGGAGATCTATTTATACAGCTCGAGCCCGGGTAGAAGCTGGGGTGTCCGCTATCAGCCCAAGTCATTTTTGACAATTTCTAAGCATCAATATTCTCATTTTTGTTTCCTTTGCAACAATTATTATCATGGCGACAGACGAGATCAAACCCGAGGCGACGTACGAGGCGGGCTGCCACTGCGGCTACATCAGCCTCTCAGTGACGCTCTCCCCGCCTCTCCCCGAGCACGAAGTCCTTCACTGCAACTGTTCCATCTGCCGCCGTGGAGGTTATCTCCTTGTCTGTATATCTTCAATCCCAGACTCTCCTGCAATATGAGCCTCTAACTTTTTTATAGACCCGCTGTACCCAAAGGTGACCTGGCATCACGACTCGGAAGCCCGCGTGTCGCGCTACGAGTTCAACACCAAGACGCGCGACCACATGTTCTGCCCCAAGTGCGGCGCAAGCATCGGCATTGATTTTAAGAGATCCAAGCCCGATAAGCCATTTTACGGCATCAGTGTAAGCATCTGCACGCACCAACTGTCAAGAATATGCCAAAGAGCTAACAACTCCCCAGGTGAGACAGTTCAACAACGTGGACCTGGATTCGCTCAAGTACAAGACGTTTAACGGCATTCATGCTATGGAACCGGCAGGTGATTTGTCGGGCGTGGAAATCAATGCAGAAACGGGCGAGCCCACTCCTTCTGGATCCAAGAAATAGAAGCTGTCAGTGATTTCGAGAGAGAGCTGGCGTTGTTGGGTGTGTGGGCGAGATATCTCGGTGGTGTGCTGCAAAGCTTGATACTGCAGAAGGGGCTGGGGGGGTGGTTGGACAAGGCACCAATGGATGAATTGATGCTGCTGCATCGAGATCAGCGTCGTTTCACTGTGCAAGCCATGTACGCAAGTTCTTGGAGGTGGAGGGATGACGATCTGCGCCATCATTGGTTTTAGCTCGACTGACAAGTTCCTTGTCCAGCTGGGCCAGAATCTGGGATCTTTTAGCACTTGATAGACATGTTTAGCCTTGGCCTGCATCAATCAAGCTGTCTGGTTGTTATTCAAGCTATTAAATCAGTATTATTCTCTGCGTGATGCGTATTATCAAGAGCTGATGCTTGAGATTAACTGTTGGTGATAAATTCCATCAACGTCACCGGGCGCTCTCGTGGCGCTCAAACCCTGCCAAAAATTAGAGGTCCTGCGGGGAGCTCTCCCGCTATGTCCCCCCTCCTCCACGCGGCTCCGAGCCCGCGCACTACCTAAAAACCGATCGCCGCGTAGCGCCATCACGGCCGCAAGAGGTGCCCAGAGCTCCTGCCATCCCCCACTGAAGGAGCTATCTTCGGTACGTACCCGCGACATCGACGTCATCGACATTTTACATCATGGCCTGGCCTGCTCTCGATGCGTGTTTCCTTGCTTGTTTGCGTTTTCCCATGATGAATCAAGCTCGATTGGGGCTCGTAGAGGCTGCTGTGTGACACTAGCTAAGTCGGTGCCCGTGTCAATAGTTATTACTCCTCCTCTTCCTGATCTCTCTCTTTCCTCTTCTTCCTCCTCTTCATTATTCTTTCTGGGTTGGGGAGTTCACCTTACACCTAATAATCCTCCCTCTACCTCGCAAGTTCGCCGACATGTCGAACTTCCAGGAGCAGGCCGTGCCTTCGGGACGGCAGCACTACAGCGCCCAGAACCGCGTGCCCAACGTCCGCGAGTTCATGAACCAGCTGGACCACGACAAGAAGGCCCGCGACGCCGCCATCGACCAGGAGCTCAAGGACAACAAGGTCCACGGCGAGACCAAAGACCACAAGAACGACAGGGCCGAGGCCATCCGCCGGAAGAAGGACACTCGCAAGGTGCGAGATCCGGTCACGGGAAAGGATGTCGACATCCGGGATGCCGATCTTGACTTTACTGAGGCGGTCGAGAACCCACAGGTATGTTGCCGCAATTGTGCGACGTGTGATGGTCAATTTAACCCGCCTTGTTAGCTATCCGTCCCCAATGAGAATCTAGGAAAACCGGCGACTATTGCGACCTCGTCAAAGCAATCTGGCGAAGAGTACCGCCACGCCCAGGATGTCACCGCGCCCCCAGACCCCGTCCAGGAGGGCGCCACCTCTGATGTCCCAATTCGCAGCGAAAAGACTTCAGTTCTCTTCTACAAGACTCCCTCTATCAGCTACGAGCCCATGTTCGAGATTCTCGAGCAGCGCTCCAATATCCTTTGCGTCGGTATCTTTGTCGCCATTGTCTTTATCGGAAAGCTGTTTGGCGGTCGCCTCCTGGGTCTCGTTCCTCTAGGTTTCTGCCTCTCTTCAGGTGTCTTTCTTTGGACCAAGGACTTGATTCGACAGGGTCGTGATCTCGAGTGGTCGAGCGAGCAAGAGCGCGGCGAGACTGCTACCGCGAACCTGATCCCCGAGTCTGTGGAATGGATGAACACCATGCTGGGCATCATGTGGGGGCTTATCAACCCCGAGATGTTTGTCGCTGTGGCCGACACGTGAGTGAATCCCTTCACTTGAAGGTGCGATGCTAATCAGAAGTAGTCTTGAAGATGTCATGGCGGCATCCGTTCCTGGTGTTATCGAAAACGTTCGCGTCGCCGACATCTCCCAGGGAAACAACCCTATTCGTATCCTCAACATGCGAGCTCTGCCCGACTCCCACGTCCAGGACATCAAAGACGAGCAGCACCGACAAAATGAGAAGAACACCGATCCCGAGGAGCTGGCTGCCAATGAGCAGGCTGGTTCCTTTTACAACCTCGAGGTTGCCATTGCCTATCACGCCAAGCCTTCCGGCCAAGATATTGCTTCCAAGGCTCGCAACATGGGCATGCAGCTGGTCTTCTATCTCGGCATCAAGGGTCTCTTCGGTGTTCCCTTGCCCATCTGGGTCGAGCTTATTGGTCTTGTTGCGACCGCTCGAGTGCGCGTCCAGCTGACTCCTGACCCTCCTTTCCTCAAGGCCCTTACTTTCACTCTCATGGGCGTCCCCAAGGTGCAGGCCGGATGTACTCCCATGATTGAGAAGGGTGTCAATATTCTCAACCTCCCTCTCATCTCCAACTTTGTCAACTGGGCCATTGGTGCTGCGGCATCCATGTATGTGGCACCCAAGAGCTTGACGCTTGATCTCAGCAAGATGCTCCAGGGTGATGATATCAAGAAGGAAACCCTTGCCCTTGGCGTCATGTTCGTTCGCATCCACAAGGCTGTTGGTCTCAGCAAGCAGGATCAGCGTGGCAGCAAGGGCGGTGGCTCCGATCCATACATCACCATCAGCTGGAGCAAGTTCTCAAAGCCCCAGTTCTGCACTCGTGTTATTCAGGATGACTTGAACCCGGTCTTCGAGGAGAGCTGTGGCCTTCTCGTCACCAGCGATCTCCTCAAGGCCGACGAGCAGTTGTCAGTTGAGCTTTGGGACAGCGATCGATCATCTGCCGACGATGTTGTTGGCAAGGTCGAGCTCAGCATCCAGAAGCTGATCCAGCACCCCGGCAAAATGTTCCCCCAGGTCTCCAAGCTCCGAGGCGTCAAGGCCGAGAGTGAGATGCCTGGTGAACTCTACTGGGAAGTGGGTTTCTTTGGAAAGACTCAATTCCGCAAGGCGCTCCGAACCGACGGCAGAGATCTCAACCTCCCCAAGGAACTCGCTGACAAGCCCGAGCTTCAAGAGAAAAAGGGCTCCATCGACACAGCGGAGGAAGACGCCGTCATCCACACTCCTCCCGACCCCCTCTGGCCTTCTGGTGTTCTCAGCGTCGTGGTCCACCAGATCGTGGGCCTGGAGCTTGCTAACATCAAGGGCTCCGAAGGCAAGAGGAAGGGCAAGGAGTACGAGCCAGCTCGGCCCGAGGCTGGCGAGGTCAAGGAGGAACAAGCCAAGTCTCTTCCCAGCTCGTATTGCACCATCTTGGTCAACGACGATCTTGTGTACAAGACCCGAACCAAGGTTGTCTCTTCCCAGCCCATCTTCAACGCTGGAACCGAAAAGTTTATTCGTGACTGGCGCTCCTCCATCGTCACTGTGGCGGTCCGCGACTCTCGCAACCGCCAGCATGATCCTATCATCGGCGTTGTGCCACTCAAGCTGACTGATGTCCTCCTAACGAGCAGCGAGTCCACCCGGTGGTATCCTCTCGACGGAGGTGTTGGCTTTGGTCGTATCCGTATCTCGCTGCTCTTCCGCTCAGTTGAGCTTCGTCTTCCTCCTCCTCAACTGGGCTGGGATATCGGCACCTTTGAATTCCTCTCTGACACCATCACGACCACCAACTATGCCCCTGCGAACCAGGCCAGACTCCGGTTCAGGACTGGCGGCTCGTCTGCCAACATCAAGAAGCAAGTCTCTTCTCGTGAGGGTGACGGCCTCAAGTTTGACATTAGTGGTGCCGAGGGCACCGTCCGCCTTCCTGTTCGTCATCGCTACAGCTCGCCCATCTTCATGGAGTTCTACCCTAGTGGCAAGCGAAGCCCCGACGCGTATGCGGTGCTGTGGCTCCTGGAGCTGGTTGACGGCGAGGAAACAGACTTTGATGTTCCCATCTGGAAGTGCAACAACAGTATGCGACTCTCCCAGAACTACATCACCGAGGAGAACTATCGCAGCGTACCGGATATCGAGATGGAGCAGGTTGGCCGTGTTCGTTTCCAAGGCCGTTTCTCGGCAGGAACAGACTCGGACCATATCAAGTTTGTCAGCTCCAACGATACCCGCGAGACGATTGAGACCTGGGAGGCCTGCTACGCCGAGGGTGTGCGCGAGCAAGAGGTGCACGCCGAGGTGCCCCCTGTGATCCAGAAGCTCCACGACGAGTCCTTGACACATGGTCGCGACATTCTCGCCCAGGCTGATGAGAAGCAAAAGGCGAAGTGGCTCGCCAAGGACGGCACTGACTGGAGTGGTGCCTTTGGTGAGGATCCATCTGCTCTGATGGCCAAGCGCGATAGCCCTAGCCAGAATAGTGAGGAGTACGATGACTTTGACGAAGACGACGTCGATGATGACTCTGATCCTGATCTCGGCATCCAAGACGCTGAGACGGAGCCTACGGAGCCTTCAGAGAACGGTCGCCGTTCAGTGGACACCAACGCGACTGCTGCGACAAGCGCGTCGAGCGGTTCTCAGGCCAGCAGCAGTAGCTTGAACCCCATCAAGAAGATCAAGTCGTACCGCGCCGAGAGCCGCGACATGCACCGTCGACACAGGGGCCTCATGCAGTGGCGACCGATGCGAAACATACAGTTTGCCAAGGACGAGGCCAAGTATGCCGTGCGAAAGGTGGTGAACATGGGAGCATTGGATGGGCGAAAGCCTGATGTCGAGACCGAGGTCTAATGTTTTTGCTTTGTCTAAGGGTGTAATCGGTTGGGTATGAAGGAAGGTAAACGGACTGGATGAGATTGATGATTATGATATTCCTGTACCAATAGTGCTTGGTTAGTAGGCTTCTTGCAGAATGATTCACAACCTTTGAGGGTATTCCGAGTGTGCACGTGATGTCGGCTTTTTAAAGACTGTATTGAATGAAGAAGTAAAAGACTCTTATATCGGTACACATCTTTCGCTTGACATTTCAATCGTAATTGCGAGGTTCCAAGTCTTGGCAAAAGTGTTTGTCGTTTGTCAAGTTGATTCCGTTTGATGATGCCGTCTTTGAGGGAGAAGCTTCAAAGCACGTGAGCTTGACCGCACCACCAATCATTGGCTTCTCTCGATTCACTCTCAAGGGCCAGAACATTCATCATTCAACATTCTTAGCAACCACTTTGCAGCGATGATGGTCACTTGGTAATATCTTATCGACCCTTTTCCTGGTCAACAATTCATTCAACAGTACATATCTCCCCGACATACGACGCGTCTCGCTGAACCACGACGCGCTGCGCTAAGGCGTGTCGAGTTCGCAACATGGACGTTAACACCTTCGACCACAGCATTGGGAGCCAGAGAAAGCCATTCAACATACCAGGGCATCTTTCGCGGCGGGATTCAGATATCGGCAGCGTCGAATCAGAAGACCCGCTGGCTAGAGATGCACCAACGAGAAGTCACACCCAGAGCCCAACCAAGGAAGATGCCAACCCACCACCACCACAAGGCTCGTCGACGACACCAAGGCCTGGAACCAAGATCGCCGTCGTGTTGACCAGATCTCCGGGACACTGGGACGCGTTCCATGAGGTCAACGTTATGGATGAGGATCTCGACGGACCCGTCATCTCAGACTTGACGCCACGGGGGGAGCCCAGAAGGTTGTTCAGACCAGTCACCGCCACCCTCACCGCGCCGAGTCCGAGTGGACCATCGACGGCAGTTTCCAGCGACACACCCT
Organism: Fusarium illudens; assembly: GCA_013623515.1. Taxonomy (NCBI): domain Eukaryota; kingdom Fungi; phylum Ascomycota; class Sordariomycetes; order Hypocreales; family Nectriaceae; genus Fusarium; species Fusarium illudens. Next base: position 5,126 of record JABFEX010001428.1, on the reverse strand, counting down.
CGAACCCTGCTCCGGCGCGCGGCCGGGGCAGGCCAAGGGGCTCGTTCAAGAAGCACAACGGGCAGCTCACTGCCGCAGCCTCCCGCCAGGCCCGGCAGGTCAAGCCCCGGCCCCATCTCAACGGCTTCCCCCCGAAGCGGAGAGGACGGCCGCCCAAGAATCCGTCGCCGCCGCCGAGGGACGTTTACCGCCGGATCGACGCGCCGTTTTTCGCGTTCCTGTGCGAGTGGGACCGCTGCAATGCGGAGCTGCACAATCTTGAAACGCTGCGGCGGCACGTGTACATGGTCCACGGCGACTCGGTGCAGTGTCTGTGGGGGAAGTGTGGGCGTCGAGATGAACCTTATGAGTTTCACGATGACGAGAGCTTCAGGGAGCATGTCGAAGAGGCGCACCTGGTGCCGCTCTCATGGCACTTTGGCGACGGGCCAAACAACAGGGGCTGCCGGAAAGGCACCGAGGATAAGGTGGTGCCCGACTATCTGAAAGACGAGGACGGGAACCAGGTGACTCCCTCGATACGAGATCAGCAGGAAGAGGATATTATGACCTGGAGAAAGAACCGGCGCAAGCTCAAGGACCTGCTGATACGCATGAACGAGAACCTCCCAGACGAGCCCGACGAGGAGATTATCGACCAAGATGGCGCATGATGATGGTTTTCTGGGTAATGAGATCTTGCACAAGCGTTTGATGTACGTGGAAATTTATCAATTCAAGGTTAGTTTTGAAACCGCCCATCTCTCAAGGTTACGGGACCTTGCGGATACGACCCTGCCTGAGTTGTGCTTGACCATCAAGATTCACTACGAGCTTCAACATAGGACGATGAATTCGGAGCCTTTGATCCGACGGTTGTCACCCTGCTTCGGATGAGGCTGAAGAGGCTCAAGTGTTGATAGGATATCTATCAGCCTCAGGATTTATATCTTCATAAACCGTCTTCGTGGTTTGGCAACGGTCCAGAACTCCCCGGGGGCTGTGTTCCAGGCTCAGCCCTGCAAAAGCCATAAAGTCAACCCGTGGATCAATTACAGAAACATGATTTCACCCAGCCGCGACTAGCACAGCCTTTTCCCGGCTAGTTCATGGATATTATTGGCAAAGAGGCGTCTTCAACTCCGATTACCCGAGATGGAGGGGCGGGAGCTTACACACTACATCGGAACCGTCACTCTCCGGTACTTGAAGGTAGCAATCAATCAATTACAATAGTATTAGAATAGCACCAAAAAAGGTGTAATTTTTCCAGTAGATCATTCAGATTGGCCAGCTGAGCCGTCTAGTAGTAGCCCTTGCCAGAGATGGGGTCCTGGACCTGGATGAGGCCAGGGGCGGCCAGAGTGTGGTTGGGGATGTCATCAACACTCTTGAAGTTGTTGGCCGTGGTCAGAGCAGCGTGGGTGAATCCTCCAGCGACGAGCTCGTTGAAGGGGAACTTGGCCTGAAGCTTGATCGTGTTGCCCACCCAACGCACGTTCTCGGCCTTGACGCTCTTGGGCAGCTGCAGGCCCGTCTGGTACGTGATGTAGAGACCACCCGTCTTGGCCTTGTAGGCGATGACCTTTTCGGCGGCCTTGGTGACGTGGAGGGTCGCCTCGAACGAGAGCGTCTGGTCCTTGGCCTTGATCTTGGCCACGGCGCCGCCGTTGACCATCAGAGGGGGGAAGATGGGGAGCTTGATGTTCTTGATGTCCTGGGAGCAAGACCCGGGAACGACAAAGCTCTGAAGAGCAGACCAGGCGAAAGCAGCGGGCACGGTGGTCAGGAACGGCGACTCGGAGGGCACCTGGTCGAGGTACAGGCGGTAGAAGCCGTTCTGCTCACCCTCCTGGCCGATGACGGCCGAGATGAGGCGGACCACCTCGGGAAGACCCTCCTTGCTGAAGATGACGTTGGCGTCCTGCAGGACACCGAGGACGACGGCCGTGAAGGTCTCAGCGAAGGCGATGGCGTCTTTGAGGTTGGCGGTGGGAAACTTGTACTTGCAGGGCGTGGGCGCGAACTTTTTGGCCGACTTGAGGGTCGCGAGGGCTCCGATGGCGTGCTGCTCTTCTTGCTATCAAAGTGTCGGTAAGTGAAAACCAGTGTAAGAGGATAGAGTACTTACAGCGAGAACAGTCCTGACAACATTCTCGGCCTCATAGCGCTTATCCTTGGCGACCTCGAACCCCTTGACGCCATTGGTGATGTTATACAGGAGAGAGCTGAAAAAGGCCGTCTCGAACAGCTCGTTGAAGGCGATGAGCTGGAAGGCAATGGTAGAACCAGGCCCCAACTGCGTGGGCAGGGGACCACCGGGAAGCTTTCCTCCAGCCTGGAGGGAGATCTTCTGCTCCTGGTTAGGGTTGGGGTTGGGAAAGCCGTTGCCACTGGGGATGCTGAAGCCTCTCGGGATGGTACCGGCCACGGCAGAGCCGACGATGCCAACGGCGGCAAAGAGTGTTGAGAAACGCATGTTTTTTGATAATGGTTATTGGAAAGGATAACGAGTGATGATGTTTTGGAAATGAAAGACGAGGAGGGTTCGGGTCTCGTTATGTAGTCAAGTTTGAGTTCCTACCCAGACGGAGGAGACCGGTGTGCATCGAAACATTTGAGTTCACAGCAAAAAACGGCAACCCCGGAAAGATGGGGGAGAGGCACTGCTGCTTGTGCTTACTCGGGTAGTTATCATGACGCGCATGCCACACCAGGATGCAACGAGAGAGCCCATCTCTTCGGTTCTAGCAAGATCCGAGAAAAGGAACATCAGCCTCGATATGGGAAAACTAACTTAGTCCCTCCAGGTCTAGACCCTTTTGCTTCCCCCGGTAATCGCGGTAGATCGGTTAGCACGGCTTCCTAAGCTGACGGGAACCGATCCATCCTTGTCGGTATTTTGAGAGCCGTCATCGATATAGAAACAGATTGAAACGCTAAAGGGGGGGACGCAGGAGCATGTGCCGAAAAGCCAATTGCGAGATCAACGCCTCCGAGCATGGAATAAGCATGCAATGGCGTGTTTTCTAATGCAACACTGGGAGGCTTTTTTTTTCCCTCGATGGTCTCATGGCAGTGCGTCGTATCAACGCAGGCTTGCCAAGGCGCGCTTATCGTGCCGTGTCCATGATGCAAAGATTCCTAGCGCCAGGGGATGTTTTTATCCTCTGGTAGATCTGCTTCCCGAATCTGGAAATAGGGCTGAGGATTGGTCTTGGCGGAGGGCTGTCTATCAGGGACCGGTATATGAACGGTTACGAGGAAGAGATCGAGATGGTTCACCCCTTTACACTCACAAGACCCTCCACACCAGGGTATTCCAGTTATCATTTCTTTAATTCATATCTTGTTTAGAAACAAAGCCTAATAGTGTGATTCCTGCGACTACGTGATGTCATCATGTCGACTTACAGACCCAACCCAAGGAAACAGGACTCGCCATCAAAACGAAACTATCGAAAGCTACTACCTAGATCCTCGCATGGTTTCCAAGTTTTGACCGTTTCCTGCAGTGTATACAACAAGCTTAAATGGCCGATCAAATGAAAACACGGGCTCTCCTGCAGTATCTGCCACCGAGATGCGTTTACAACTTCGGACCGAAAGCCTCATGCAAACTCAACGGTAAATCCCAACGCAACGTCGTAATTTAATAAGCTTCTTTTTTCCTCGCTCAAACACTGTTTCAACTTTAGCTAGACTATGAAGATGACTGTTCTTAATACGAAAATAGACACGGAGCTGGTTCCAAGATCACTCACTCTCAGGGCACGTTTCCCCAGTTTAGACTCTTGACTGATGACAAGGTTTACGCCATGAAACTTGGTGACAGTGTTCCTGGCTGATGTGTACAAGCCTCACTGCATTCAGCCTCCACTGTAGCATCGGTGTGCCCGGAGGGGACAGGAATCAGGCTGGAGGTACAGTGCCCGTAGCAACTCTGATGCTGACCCAATGCATTTAGAACGTTGATGGCCAAGAGCGTTGTAAACTCGGCCTGATTACGGGCACCCAGCGATAATGTATTCATTCTTGGTGGTCGAAAAACAGACCCGGCTTATCAGTGTGTGGTTCGAGACCATCACATTCTGACGGCTCGGGACAAGATAGCAAAGGAGGTCGCCGCTCAGAAATGGACTGAGATCTCGGAGCCCCTGAGCCACTTCCGCTTCCTGCTTTCGCCGCCGACACATCACAAAACCCAGCCATGAGAGACCGACGGGTGGCACTAAGAAGCAAAGCGGTTCCCAACGATGGTTAGCTCAGCTCACAGCGCCATCAAGGGTTCTCCGGGAAACGTTTTGCAGTCTTTCTAAACGTCTTTTTTCTCTGCCATAGCCTCGCTTTGCTAGACTTTTAAGACTCAGGGCCTAATCGGCAAGAGGACTGCGAGGTGCTAGGTGCGTCGAGTAGAGATAGAGATAAAATCGTTTTCCCGAGTTAGACTAACTTAAGGCCTAAAAAGCTACTAAAATAGCGCTATCTCGAGTTCTCTTATAGGGGTTAGAGTTATATAAGTATTAAGATATACCTTCGCTAATTATACCTATTCTATTATAATATCTTAGTAACCTTCCCTCTCTAGGCCGGGTCTTAGTAGCTTTTCTATTATCGCTATAGTATAGTAGAAAAGTAGGTCTATAAGAGCTTATAGAGGTCTCTATTATAGATTTATTAAGAAAAGTAACCTCTATAAGGCTATAAAATAGCCTTATATATAATAAAGTTATAATAATATACCTCCCTTACTTTTATTCCTTATTATTAATCCCCTTTTTATTAAGTATATTTATAAAGAGTTAATTTATCTATCTTATATATATAATTAAGTTAAAATACCTAGACTTATATAACTAGATAAGTTAACTAAACTAACTAGACTAAACTAACTAGACCTAATTAAAAGGCTCTATCCTTCTTAATTATTAAGGTCTTCTTATTAGGGTCTTTTAATAACTACCCCTTAATAAAAAGATCTTAATTTATCTTGAGTCTTTTATTAACTATACTTAAATATATTTACTTATTTAATATTATTCTATTTATTTCTATTATATTATCTCCTTGCTTTTATACTTATTTATTTTTTTATTTATAATATATTATCTTAATAATATATTCTATTTATATTATATTACTTATTT
>JABFEX010001426.1:0-29826 GCA_013623515.1 Fusarium illudens | reverse complement strand
TGGAGTCTGAGCTGTTCTACAAGGGTGTCCGTCCCGCCATCAACGTCGGTCTTTCCGTCTCGCGTGTCGGCTCCTCTGCCCAGCTCAAGGCCATGAAGCAGGTCGCTGGTTCCCTGAAGCTGTTCCTGGCCCAGTACCGTGAGGTCGCCGCCTTTGCCCAGTTCGGTTCTGATCTGGATGCCGCCACCAAGCAGACCCTGAGCCGTGGTGAGCGTGTAAGTTGAAACTGCTCTTATCCGTAAAGAGACCAGATGCTAATCACTCTACAGCTGACCGAGCTCCTCAAGCAGAAGCAGTACTCCCCTATGGCCGTCAACGAGATGGTTCCCCTCATCTTCGCCGGTGTCAACGGTTACCTCGACACCGTGCCCGTCGACAAGATCCTCCAGTGGGAGTCTGACTTCCTTGCCCACCTCAAGACCAACGAGGCTGATCTGATTGCCACCATTGACAAGGAGGGTGCCCTGTCCAAGGCGACCGAGGCCAAGCTCCGTGACGTTGTCCAGAACTTCGTCAAGAGCTTCCTGGGTTAAATGTAATCAAAAGCATCTTGCGCGGAGAACGGGGGCTTTTGGGGATGTCGCTATCTATACCGAATAACTGTAGTCGTTTTTCTCTCTTGAGGCGGAGGGAATGAGAATAGTCGAGGGGTGTCGCGCCCGAACGGAGCGGCGGGATGAGTTGAGGGAGATTCGCCCGTCGTATTGCCACTTGTAAAATAGAGCACAAAACTCAATGAACGCCCTCGATTCCTTTTGTTCCTGAACTTTGCCAATTAATTGTTGTTTTTATGAGCCTATTCCCAAGCTAGACTGGCGTGCTCATGGCGTTGAACCTGTCTGTAGAGGTGTTGCAGTAGTGGTGTTTGTTGCGTGGGGGGAGCGATCTCGGACCTGGTGGGTGGGTTGGTGGGTGAGCTTGATGAAGCTCTCGCAACAGTGACATCATGAGTTGTCACGCCGTTGAAACAAGCTCGGCTTAGATTTCTCTCGAGATATCGTATCATCAATTCCCACAAGGCAATCATTATTTAATTGTTTCGCTCAAGTCTCGATTGTGCTCATCCTCTGATCCGACTGTAAGCATCCTAATTGGATATCCCCCCACTACGTAACGAACGACTCCAACTTGACCTCTCTCCAACACATTCGCCAACCTCTTGAATCCTGCAATGTCGTCGACCAAGGACTCGAGCTCCAACATGTCTGCTGCTACGAAAAATGTCCTGGCCAAGGTGCGGCGCATCATCCCGCCGATGCTGGAATCATTCCACAAGGGTTCGTACGCAACGCGAGCTCAACGGCGGCGGAGCGGCGTGGACTGACTTGAGCAGGCCAGCTGGGCAGGGTGGCCGTCATTGGAGGCAGCGAGAACTACACGGGTGCGCCGTACTTTTCGGCAATGGCGAGCGCAAGGCTAGGATGCGACATGGCGAGTATAAGCCCTCCCTCTACTCTGGTATCTACAGCTTGGCTGACTGGTGTTCCTCCTCATCGCAGTCCCACGTCATCTGCACACCCGCCGCGGCGACCGTCATCAAGTCATACTCGCCGAACCTCATGGTCCATCCTCTGATGCGCCAGAGCCCTGCCCCGAACCCGAATCAAGACCCGACGACCCGGGACACATCCAAGGACCCGGACTCTGACCCGGAGCACATCTCGGCGCAGATCATCGACCTGCTCCCGCGGCTGCATGTCCTCGTCGTCGGGCCCGGCCTCGGCCGCGATCCATTGATGCATGCTACCGTCGCACGCGTCATCCGCGCGGCGCGCAACCGAGGTACGCCCGTCGTGCTGGATGCGGATGCCCTGATACTGGTGCAGAAGGACCCGGGCCTGGTCAGAGGATACCACGGCGCGGTGCTTACGCCCAACGTCGTCGAGTTTGCCAAGCTGTGCGAGGCGCTCAAGGTCGACGTCGGCGAGGATGACGCGAGCGAGACGGCGCGGGTCGAGGCTCTGGCCAAGACGCTCGAGGGCGTGACGGTCATCCAGAAGGGCGCCAAGGACTACATCTCCAACGGCTCGACGACCCTTACGGTCGATCTCCAGGGTGGCAGGAAGAGGAGTGGCGGGCAGGGAGATACCCTGACGGGATCCATTGCAACATTCTTGGGGTGGAGGAGAGCATACCTCGATCGTCTTTGGGACGTAGGCCAGAATACTCTTGGCGAGCATGAACTGGTTGGGTTGGCAGCTTTTGGTGGTGCCGCCATTACAAGAGTAAGTTTTTCTTCTCTCGTTTTCTTTGTTTGTTGCGAGAGTGACTCGGCCCTTGGAACTGGATGCAGCTGTCAGTACCGCATTGAAGAAAACACATATGCTCACCATGACATCTCTAGGAGTGTTCCCGTCTAGCATTTGCCAAGAAGGGCCGCAGTCTGCAGGCCAGTGACTTGACTGAAGAGGTGCACGTTGCATTCCTCAACATGTTTGGGGAAGAGGACGAGGAGGCAGACTCGTCGAGGCTATAGACTTTCAGCGGAGCTACAATGAATGACACGATAAGCAAACACGACCCCAGGGCTATTCCGGATCTGTCCAAGGCCCAACGGCTTTTCTTTCTCTTTGATGTGACGACGAATGGTGGCAGCAGCTGACCAACAACAAAGGAGAGAGGCAAGCAATTCTGTTGGCACTTGGGCTAGACTACGCCATTCTGGCGAAACTCGGCTCATGGGGCTTCTCGACAAGCAAGGCTCGACTGGTGGACCGGAATGCTTTGGCTTTCTTCACAACATCCACTGTCCGCTACAGGTGCCGTGGAGTAGCAGAGCAGATTCCTCGCTCGGAAAGGGCGGTACCTGGGAGAAATCAGAAACGAGCAGAACGGGGACACCCTTGGAGATCAGCAAAGCCCTATGACATGCACGACTTGGCTCGCCTGCCCTGCCTGCTAGGTAGGTACGCAGCGTAGGTTGAGAAATAAATGAGACACCAAAGGGGCAGCATGTACCTAAATCCTCTCAAATACTGCACCTACTTTGTGATGTAAGAATTTACATAAAAATGTAAGATGATCAAAGAAATATCATAATATAGGGAAATACTCTCAAAGTCTTGTATATTTTTTATTATAATTCTTTTCCAACTTCATAGCTATCCTGGGAGGGTAATTGACTAGGTAGGTATATGATTCCTTATGTTGCCTCTGGTCTGCCTCCATGCCTGGCAACGTGCCCACCCGTGTGTACCAAAAAGGGAACAGAGAGGCTTTCCAACGGCTCCATCCATCGACGAAAGCGTAATCGGCATTTGCACCCGATGCAATTCTGTGCTCAAAAGCCATGGTAGGGCTTGAAGAAGCCGTTGGTTGGCGTGCAGATATCGGGCTACGTAGGTAGGCTAACCAGCCGCTTCTTGGCTTGTGCTCAATGCGAGAGACGAGACCCACGGGACGGGACCCCCATGTGAAAGAAAGAAAAAATCTCAAGAGAGAAAAAACCGCAAGTCTTGCAGAAGGCCAGTCAGAATCGCATACGAGCCGTCAAATATGACATGATGTGTACAGAGTGTGTAATCCTCTGCAGCCTCTTCTGCAGAGACTGCAGAGACCTCTAGTGGCGCTTCGGGTTCCTGCGGCGGGCGGTGATGTTGCAGCCAGCAGTCGTCGTCTCGACTAATAATACGGATACCGCTCACTGCGCGACAACAACAAGAGACAAGGAGACATGCGCCTTGTATGCGAGGCATTGCGTATCCCAATCAACCTGGTGGCGGAGAGAGAGAACAAGAAAAGAGGCCACTAATACCCTACCACGCTCCGCGTGGCCATGCGCAGGGCATAACTACGAGCATGGGCATGGGCATGGGCGTGGCTGTTGCCGCCTCCGCCTCCGTCTCGCGTGGTCCATATCGCGTGGCCAACGGCGGCTGGCTTGGCGCGTGGCGTGCAAGCAATAATCAACCCAACGGGGGCTGGTCAGTGGTCGTCGTGGCCGTCGACGGTGGAGATTGTTGGGTCCAGACGATGACTGCCCATGCGAGGGATCAAGACTGAAGAAGCCGTGTCGGCGGCAGTCGACACAGGTACGGATACTCCGTACATTTCTGGAAGCATGTGCATGAGGCAAGGGGAGCGTCGGCAAACCATCTAGTATCTGTTGTCTCTGAACAGGGGAGAGACATACTTGTTGAGATTCATGCAGATGCCTACTCCGTACTCCGTAGGCAGGTGTCGACTTCCGTCCTGCCGCTTGCTCCCTGCTCCCTGCTTACTTGCTCCCTGCTGCCGTTGACGAGACACGTTGGATCATCTGCAGGCGAGAATTTTTCCCACGAGGCGATTCTGAACACATGGTCCCTCATCACCTCGACGGAAACAACTTCTTCCTTCCTCCAGCTCCGCTCTCCTTCTGCACCTCGCCCTGCCCAATGCAGTCCGTGACGTTGCCAAATCTGATATATCTTGACCCTGGCACGCTCCGCTCCGCTCCGTATGCAGCTGCGCCGACAAGGGTCAACTCGCTCCCGAGGCCAGATCTTGGGCCCCTCGATCCGATCTTATCCCAGGTATGGCCTGTCATCGATTCAGTGCCCGTCCTCATGTTGGTCGCCCTCATACTGATGGGGAAGCCTGTCGCAAGATCCGGCACAATGTCTTTGAGTTGCAGATAACTCCGTCGTGCCTGTCAGACACGAGACCACCAATGAGGCACGCCAGAGAGCGAACGGGAGAGCGGCGTTCAGCAAGACAGAGCTGGAGGCAGCTATCATGATAGTGTCACTCCTGCGGGTTGCCGTAGGGGCCGTCTGCGAACAGACGCATCTACGGATACTGCCCCAGCTGTCGGTAGCAGCTCTGCTTGACATGGACGTCACAGAGGGTGCGGAAAGGACTTGCTGATGCTGCAAACGGAGCACTTGTTGGGTCGGTCACTGCTGGCAGAGATTCCCAGGTGACAAAGGGCTTGCTTGTCCTGCGACAGAGGGAGGGATGACCGAGCAAATACAGGACCACTCTCGACACCTCTCACCTTGAGGTTGCGTCACAACGAGTCTGCTGTTTTGTGTTCACCTTCAAACAAACCACATTGGGCAGCGGCAGCTCCCCTTTGACCCAGTGAAGCCAGTATCTCGGCTCGGCCTGCTTGCTGTACGGGCCGTGAGCGCATTACGTCCGCTCATCTCCCCGCTCTCGGCAGCTGAACATTCTCGTGGGAGGCATATGTAGGAAGATGGCGTTTGCCATCCATGCCTTGTGCTCAAGTTCCACGGCAGGCAGCGGCGAGCCTCTGGATGGGTTTGACAACCGGGAGGAGATATGTCAAGCCTCAAGGGGTGCATCCTGGGCGTAACAGGGCGCCAGCTCGACGGTGACGGAGAATGACATTCTCCTTCTCCCAGGTGGAAAGTAATCGAAGCCACCTCTGACAGGTCTCGAGACAGAGGCAAGAGGTCTTGTAATGTTGGTCGAGGGGTAACAAGCAGTGCCATGACTGGTAGTTGGTGGCTGCTCGACAATGGCCAAACCCAAGTTGGCTGTCCCGAGGTACTGGTCACCTCCAGTCCGAATGTGACCCAGAAACTCGACTTGACTGCTTGAGCCGTCGTTGCATCAACAAGCCCGATACCACTCGGCAAAGGGCTTTCTTTCCCTGATGGGCGGCACTAGTCAAGATCAAAGGTAGGGAACACCAAAAAGGGAACAAGATGGCCACTCTGATGGATGCTGTGCATATCGCGTCTCCCCTTCCCTGTCGCCACTCGTGGCCGAGCAATGCGTAAGCAGCATGTCCTCGAGTGAGACAATGAGCATTTCCCTCCAGAGCTGGAGGACGCCTTTCTTTTCTTTTCTTCTTCGTCTTGTGCGTGTGAGCGATTCAGTGCTCGTACGACCAAAAAAGCAAGGGGGAATTCTGTCAGTAAACGATCCGACACGAGATGTCATCGGTGGGGCCGCCAACCTCTCACACCCATCGACCAAGATCTCTGATTGATCAAGACCGACTTTCAGGAAGCCTGGAAGAGACAGAAGTCAAGGTAGAAGTTATGTGAGATCTGACTGCAGATCTGACAGAGAAACGTGCGAACCTTGACGCTAGAGACCGGTCAATAGTAGCTTGGCTCGAGAAATGTGCCCTCGTCGGCCGGAAATGAGAAATGCCCTGGTCAAGTCGTCGGCTGATGACTCGTCGTCTGCTGCGTGCCTCTGTCCTTGGGAGAGACTCGGAGCATGCCGCCAGGAGCAAAACTCGCGAGTTCTGCATTCCTTCCTGCATTATGAGCTGAGAATACCTGCACAAATCTCGTTATGTCGGCAGCTGCAATATAGAGAGCCTGGAGGCCAGTGGACGGGAAGAGGGCATGGATGGATAGTGAGCGATGCCCGCGCAGCTTGGGAGGGAAAATGCCTGGACCAAGGTCAAGGTGAGCAGCGGGCGAGCGGGGGAGCCCCATGCCACTGAGGGGAGCCAATGAACAGAGATGAGAGGGACAAAAGAAGCAATATGCTCCCCACCCTCCAAGGGTCTGGTGGAGAGAAGAGGCCGGGGGCTGAAGGGACTTGTTACGGATCCATCCCATCCCATCCCATCCCATCCACATGCTGGCCAACAACGCGAGTCGTGCTGGAGGAAGCAAGGTGCTTTTTGCCCGTAAGCACCAGCCGACGGGCCTTCCGCCGTGAACCGTCTCGGTGCGGTACAGCAACTATTCATGATGACCTCGGCGAGGCGGGAGTCGTCTCGGGCTCATTGGCCCATATGTTCCACTGACTCGGGCCTGTGTTTCAACCCATTTCAGCGTCGGATGTCCGTACGTAGGTACCATGAAACGTACAACAGGAGAATCGGGACGAACAAGAGGTAGGTAATCAGACAATAGCCGGTTTGTCTTGCTCTTCGGGAGTTGTGCTCGTATAACATCCAGAGCAAGGAGGAGTGTGCCGTCATCACCGAGATCGATACCGGGCCATGTCCGGCTTGACTGCAGCTGCAGCGATTGCAGCTCCTCCTCCACCTCTACTCGCAGTGATGATACCAACTTCGCCCAACCCAAGGACAGGCCGCCCTCCCCAGACCACATAGTTGACGGGACGCTCCCTCAAGTCGCCATCAGATACTAGATGTTCTCCTTGAGACACGGGCCGAATGTGTGTGCGCGATCATGGCGCTTCGATATGTGTCGGTTTGCAGGAGATAGTGGCAAGCAAGCAGTCATCTGTCCGTGTGTAGGTACGGATAGGTAGCTGGAGCTTCGGGTAGTGCCTGTGCGCCCGGGAGGCTGGGACGGCCGGTTGGGTCAGGCAAAGGCGAGTTTGACACGACGAACCAGCAAATGATGGCCATCCCATCCTCTTGGCTGCATGAACGCGGCTGCTTGTCTAGCATGAGGTGCAAAGTCCCTGATTTCATGGACTCGACGTTGTGACTGGTACGTTCCGACAAGAGGTCAAAGCTGGATAGCTCCATCAAAAACCCGAGTAACAAGACTACGGCATTGTGTTAGTATCCCCATCCCAAATGAGTTTGTTGACCAAGGCTTTCGACGCCAGGTACAGTAGGTAGCTTGCTGAAAATGACAGCTCCCTCGCAGTTTTGAGTGGGGGACCTTGGGAGCCGGCGTCTGTTGTAAGACGCGCCGCTGGATTTTGTATCCTGGCTCAATCCACCTGGCCTTTGGCACAACAACAACCTTGAGGTCAGAAGCCAGACATCTATCCTGAGGCTTGTATGATGAGTTTTCCGACGCGATTGAATATGCGATCATTCCGAACGTTGGTCACCTCTCACTGCCTCCTTGTTGCGGAGCCAGCAAGCCAAGTGATGTCGAGGGCCCCCGCCGTCATTAATAGCAATGTCTCGCCAGCAGCGCCTCCTGTTTGAGAAAGCCAGAACGATAGCAAACAAGGACCGAGAAGTCAGTCGTCCAGGGTCGCCAGGGTCTAGGCAAGGCCTTACCCCCAGAGCCGCACCCGGCGCCCCCAAAAGCAGACCCTAGGGAACCCAGACTGGGAAGATAACCAGCCCACGGGTAGCCCCAGAAGGTAGGTTCGTCGTAGCACGCGTCGGGATTCCTTTTTCCCCTGGACACGACAGCCGTGGTCTTTCTAACAATCTCGGAGGGTTCGAGCAATCAAAGACATGAGAAACGGCCCGGCCTTTGAGTTACGGCCCAAGTTGATGTTTGGGGCCAAAGGATCGCCAAGCTGCCCGTCGGAGGATGGCTCAGCAAGAGGCTGCGAGTAATGGCAGCCGAATAGGTTCTCAATGAAAGTTAGACTCTGATGGGCCAAGTTGACACGCCGCCCTCTTCAAACCCGGAAATGGATGCTTGGAAGGTTGCAACCTGAACCACAGCCATGCGAGTGATGGTTGGTCGCGGATGAATCGAATCATAGAGCAATGGCACAGCCAGGACCAACAAGTCGACCATACTTTTGGGCAACGTGTGCCCCGAAAGCCAGCCCATCCCGAACGCCAACTCTAGCGACCATAGCCACGAGCCGAGATGGTGTAACGGATGCAAAAAGCAAGCCATCCGCCGGTAGCTAGGGGGGGGATCGTGGGGAGAAAACAAGCCACGGGCTGGCCGCTTTGGGGAGGGGTCAGTGAGCGGTACTCCCTGCATCGAAAGGGGACGATAGTTGGGTAGCTAGCTGGGCGCCGCCTGTGATATCAGATCCCATACGGAGTAGTAAGATCCGAGAAGTGATGCAGGAGCCGGGCATAGCAGGGCAGGGCCCCGATTCACGAGGTGGATGGCTCGATGGGTGGTCGCCTTGTTCGCTGCGCACATGATTAGTTTTGTAGAGGGAGGAATTGAAAGGGGACAAGGGTCAGGAAGAAACCAGGGTCAGAGGGAAACAAAGAGGAACACCAGTGGGCAAACTGTGTCTTGACCTGACAAGAGCTGACTTTCTAACGCGTCGCATATCCCCCCTCTCATCTCCTCTGCCGAAGAGGACGGGAGACAGAATACCTACCTACCTCTCGGCTGTTGTCCTGTTTACTCATGTGCGAGCAAGGTTCCATCGGCTTCCTCGCCTGGCCACTGACACAGAGATGCATGTAAAGCTCAGAAGCTACCTTGGCTGGCGGGCACTCGACGCTTGCATGTCTCTTGCGCATGTCTCGTTGTTGCTGTCTCTCCCTCTCCCCAGAAGCAAAAGAAAGAAAGACATCCAAATCAATGCGCCTGGCTGTGACGCATCGTGGGGATCCAGGGTTGGCTAGACTCGCCAGGGTTGCCGGGGTGTTAGCGTTTCCAGGGAGGATGGAGATGCCCGGGCTCGGGCAAGGGAGTGAACAGCCCTCGGGTGGAGTGGAGGGAGTGATTGATCATTGAGGGCGTTAGCTCTGGGCGTGCTAAACCCGTGCCAAGTGGGACTCACTACCTACCTAGGGCACCGTTATCCCTGCTCCCGCAGCAAGCCACTGATCCTCCTCCAACGTCTCGGCGCTGGGAAGTGGGCATTCCTTGCTGGGCGATGCTTAAAGTCTCCCTTGAGCCCCAGCATGTTTGAAGGTGATGAATGATGAAAAGAGCTGGAGAGAAGGATTCTAGCCCGTATACCTACCTAGCATACATTGTTCCGTTCCTTCTCGCTCCTTCCGGATTTTCAGCACTTGACATCGGCAGTTAAAGTGGCAGTGGCACTTGCCTGACAGTGACAGAGCGCCTCCCGATCTCAGCAGCTCCTGCCCTGTGCAACCAAACGCCAACCAACCTACTTTCCTAGGTTCCTTCCCTTCCTTTACTCGCCTTCATTGCGCCTGCCGTGCGACCAACCCTCACTTCTCCTCCTACATTCCTCTGCTTGCACACCTCGCACACATACTTTTCACTCCCTTTCTCACTTTGAACTTGCCTTCTGAACCTCGACATCGTTTACAAAGCGGACTGGAAGCACGACTTCACACACAGCAGAGGGCATAGGGCTCAAGCCATCTGCAGCACACGGCAGAGTTGGAGCAAGGGAGGCAAGCGCAAAGCAGCACAACGACAGACCCGCGAGATACTACCTACCCAAAGGAGCGGACTTGGGCATCTTCAAAGGGCGCCCCTCGAGGCCAACCATTATTGTTGTATCGTACAACGAACAGCTCCCCAGCATCTCGTTAGGAATCAGGCGCATCCCTCCTCGACGCCATCGTGGTGATGAACTGCCCTGTCCGGTACCCTTCTCTCGCTGCTGTTTGATACAGCCACTCCCGGATTCTGGGACATCTGGTGCCATTCTGTTTGAATCAACTCCAGTCTCGACTTTTCTGCCCTGATCTCGCCAAACACCAAATTTCCACCGCGAGTGGCTCTGATTCACCCCAAACGTGGCATTCACTTACATCTCACCTTGAACCTCTTCCTCCCGCCGTTCACAGCACTCCATCACCTCTCACTGGTACGTTGCAATGCAAAGCCTTTTTCTTCGTGCACCTCCAAGCGCGACGACAGCCCTCGGTTTTCCTTCACCTCGCTAACACCATCTCACCCAGGTATTCTGCGCAACCTCATCTTTTCTCGTTCATTGAACACAGTTCAATATGGCCAACGGCTTCGACCGCCTTGAGCGGTTCTTCGCCAAGAAGAAGATGCCAGCTGCTTCAGCTGATCCAGCTGAGCCTATGGCTCAAGCTTCTGTCTCTCCCACAATACCTCAGTTCCCCTCACCCTCCTTCATCCGTCCCAAGACGAGTCGAATGGCTGCTCGTGAGGAGGTGAGAAAACAGCCAGCTGGCAGAGTTCCTTCTTTTCCGACCCCCATCTCCCCTCAGCAAATGGATTTCAGCAACGCCCTGAGTTCGACGCGCTCCTCGAAATCATCTCAGGCTCAATACTCCCCTCTCAAAACCACATTCATGCCCACAGAAACAGACTCCTTTCTGGATGGCTTCGATGTCTACCAGTTCCCTCGGCCCCCAACACACAATGGGGAGACCTCTACTATTTCCACCTACGAGCCCAAGTCATCCATTGAAGCCCCCAGCGAGCGCAGCTTTCAGCCCCGATCTTTGAACAGGCGTGATGCTGGTGCTGCCAGACTCGACACTCCTCCTTCTTCAGACCTTGATGATGATGACATCCGCGGCCCTCGGCATTTTCTCAACAAGGAGCTCCCAGCGCTCCCGCAGAGAAAACCCCCCACCCCAGACACTTCTCCAGAACTTCGCCCAATCCCAGACACACAACTGAGAGGGTCCAAGTCGATTGACTTCCTCAACAAGGCCGTCTACAAGGATATTCGCCGCCAGCTGGCTGAAACCCTGGAGCAGCAGCCACTTCGAAGAACCGCCAGCCAGTCAAGTCTGGCACCTTCAACTGGCAGACTCTCCCTCAGCAGCTCCACACTGCGAGAGCCCGACTTTCACGAGTTTCTGAACTTGAGCGACGATGATATTGCCGAGTCAGGTCCTGAGGGTTTTGAAGACCTGGATGATAGCCCATGCTCATCGACGGCTCCTTCTACCGTCAATTCTCCTCGCCAATCTCTTCTCACTCTAACGCCTCCCTATGCCAGTAAGCCAGCCACAGCTGCCGCGTTTGAAGCCGCGAGGATTGCCAACCGCTACAACTTTGATTTCGTCTATGTCGTCAACCTCTGGCCTGGCCACGGTCGATCTCAAACTTATGGCTCGGACCGTGATGCAACTTCCTTTGGCCCCATGACGTCGGGCAAGCAACCCAAGACCATGACTGGCCGTCTCCTCGCCGCTTACGGCCTGGAGAATGTCAAGTCGCCGTTCCAAATTTGCCCCTCGGCACATGGCAAGATTCTACGCACTCCAGGCTGGACAGAGTACCGACCCACAGAGATCCGGGACGATGAATTCGCCCGCGGTTATGCCTGTGCCTTCTACACGGGCGAGTACTCACGAGCAGAGTCCGACATGTCTAGACACTCGGCCTCTTCGGCACAATCTATGAAGACGGACCGTGGCATCGTCTTCGCCGCGTATCGCACACCCCGAGCTGACGGAGGCATGGCCGGTCTCGGCTCCAGCCCTGCCGAGCTCGCGAGCATTCACAAGGATGCCGAAGCACTGGTGGAAATGCTTATCGATACCCATGTGGCGAACCGACTTCGCCAGCCTCAGCCGCAGTCTCACCACTCCGAAGCCGAAGAGACGGGACCGATGCCAAAGCAGAGGCTGTGAGTTCTTCAAAACCAAGAATACCACGGCAGGTTCAATCATTTCGAGCCATGTTTTTTACGACCATTTTTCTCTTGTTTCTTATTTAGGCGGGTGTTACCTGAGGCCAACATTCCTCAACCACGGTTTTTTCTCTTCATCGTTTATACGCAAGATACCTCAAAGGGCGGCCCACAATCGGTTTTCAATGTAATGATTTATAACAGACATGAAGGGGCGTCACGGATTGCTTTTTGGTCGGCTATTTATGGATGCCGGAGGGTTGGTAGGGGGTTTCGAGAAAAGTGCAAAAGGGCACAACGAAGGATATGTTCATGTACCTACCTCAAGGGAGGATCAGCGTCGTTGTGTGATT
This sequence comes from Fusarium illudens, assembly GCA_013623515.1. Lineage (NCBI taxonomy): Eukaryota > Fungi > Ascomycota > Sordariomycetes > Hypocreales > Nectriaceae > Fusarium > Fusarium illudens. The sequence goes on along the minus strand of JABFEX010001426.1, from coordinate 17,377 downwards.
TATCAGCCACGAATTGGCAATGTGTGGATGAACCATTGGGGATGCTAGATGCATCATGGCCAAGGGAATAACCCTATGTGCCCAACTGAATTGATGATGTCTTTCAAAGGCAGTTGATACGTTGCCCAGTCTCTAGTCTCATAGTGGTTGCGAGATCAACATGCGAATCATGTCTCAAGCACCCGGGGCTTCTATCAAGACCAACATATCTTGACGCAAGCAGATGTATGTCTGAGGTATAGAAGTAATTGCGCAAAAGTCGACATATGAAAGAAAGTACTCCATAGATGGTCCGAGTTTAGAAGGCCTATTTCAGTCCCATCAGTCTCCAGAAACGACCCCTTTCAACGCCGTCCTCTTCCTGAACATTGTTCTCCCTCACAACACTCAGAAACACGCGCTCGAGTGTAGCTCCACCGATAGAGTAATACTCGACGCCAACCTCGTCCTTGGAACGTTCCAGCAACTCGATGACGCGGGCGACGGGGCTTGCGCCGGGGATGGTGAAGCGAACCTGGCCGCCGAGCATGTCTCGCTCGAGCTGGGCCCCGGGCAGCGCGGCCAGGACCCAGCCCCGCACGCGCTCCATCTCGTCGGGGGTCGAGGTCGGCGCCGTCTTGAGGAGGAGGCTCACGTAGTAGACGTTGCTATAGCGCTTCCTCAGGGCCTGGGTGGTGCCGACGGCGAGGAGGCGTCTGGAGATGATGGCGGTGCGGGTGGCGAGGGTGTCGGCTTCCTCCATGCTGTGTGTCTGTGACAAAGTGTCAGTAAGTTGAACGTCTACATGATATGAGGGAGGTACATACAGTGAGGAGCAAGGACCGGTTAGGAGTGATCTCTTGGATAATCTTCCAGAAAGCACGCTTGGCAACAGCATCCATGGCAGACGTGGGCTCATCCAGGACCAGCACGGGAGGCTTGCCCATCAGCGCAACGGCGAGGCTGAGCTTCCTCTTGTTCCCGCCCGAGAGCTTCGAGGCCAGCGTGTGGGAGTGGGGAGTCAGGTTGAGCCGCTTCATGACGTGGTTGACGTTGCCCCTGACGTCCCTGACGCCCTTGATGCGGGCGTAGAAGGAGAGATGGTCCTGGGTGCTCATGAGGTCGAGGGCATCATACTGAGGACACACTGCGGTTTTGATTAGCTTCATGTCGATCAGGGGTAGTTGCTGTGTGTGCTCATACCTCCGAGATACTTTTGCGCAGACCGAGTCCTTGCATCTTCACCACGTAACAGGACTTTTCCAGCATCTGCCGACAACTCAGACTGAATCAGATTGACAAGGGTCGACTTGCCAGCGCCGTTGGGCCCGATCAATGCCATGACATCGCTCTGAGGCAGGCCAAAGCTGACATCGTCGACGGCCTTGTTGGAGCCGAAAGTTTTACTCAAGTGAAGAGCTTGAAGAAGATCCGACTCGGAATCTTCCACTCGGAGAGTCTCAGCCTTGACTTCGTCGCTGGCTGCAGAGCGGGCTTCTTTCTCTGTGTCAAAGGACGAAGTAGATGGACCCCCCTTTCGACGGAACAGAGCAATATCGCCTTCGATCCATATGATGACAAGGAGCAGTATGATGACCTGAAGAACAAGATAGAGGATTGGGCCTCCGTAGCCGTAAATGGACGCTGGGGGTGTAGGCTCGCCGTCTTTGCAGCCTACCTCGAGGACGTTGAGGCCAATGAGCATTGCCCTGAAGACGTTTCCGATGGGCAGGATGAGATACACGCCGAACGCGATGCCGAGAGTCAAACTGTCCATCTGCGCCGCATCAGAGTATCCAGAGCCAACCTGTTGTCGTCAGTATCTATCTATGTGAGTATCAACTATCCAGGAGACTTACAGCAAAGGAGATGGCAGATATGCCGTACATCAGCACGCTCACTCCAGCCATGGCCAGAAAAGACTTGAGCGGTCCCGAGACGAAATGAGAGATGACATAGCCCAGCAGAATCGCCGCCAGGCCATAGAGCGCCAGGATGGGCAGCATTATCCAGATTGGCCCGTTCCAGGTCAACTGCGTGCTTATGACGGCCGTGACGCCCGCAGATATGGCCAAGACAAAGATGAAGTCAAACATGCCGTATGCCACCCAGAGAGGGCCCCGTCGGACTCCATTGGCGTACTCTAGAGCTCGAACCTTGCGGGCCTTTTCAATGGCTGGGTATAGCACAAAGGCAGCAGGGTATATGGTCTGCAGCAAGGTGAAGAAGACGATGTAGACGACGCCAATGTTGTTTGCGGCCTATAGGTACTTGAGTTAGTACATGCTGATCCAAATATCAATGTCACAAACTTACACGGCGAGTCTCGGCAAAGCCTTGCTGAGAAGCAATGATCTCCACGCTGGACTTCATTTGACTCCAGAGGTTCATCAACAGCGGAGCACTGGGATTTCCAAAGGTATTAAGCCGGTAAGCGAGCACAGGAGACTCATCACCAGACCCCATGTACACGCCACCTGGTCCAGCTTCCCTATGGTTACCGATGTAGTCGATGAATGCCTGTCGGTCGTCGAGAACGACAGGGAATCCTTCGTAAAGAGCAGGGTTTACCTGGTCTACCTCGTAAAACCCCTTCTCGATGATGTTGTACAGGGTCTTGTTTGCAGACGGAGGAGCCAGTGCGAGGGTGTCGCAGCCATAGTCCACGCAGTTCTGTGTCCAGGACAGAGTAGGTGCTTGAGGGGGGTTGAGCTCCGGCTTGATCGTCGCGCAAGAAGGCTGCTTGTACTCTTTGAGGAGGTTCTTGAACTGAGGCGTGATGATGAGAGGAAGGGCCAAGACATAGAGATACGGCCACCAGAACCTCCTGAGAACAGTTAGACGTTTGCGGAACAGGATTCTGACTTGCGCCCAGAAGCTGGTGACCTCTCCAGGAGTCATCTCGAATCCAGACTCGGAGGCTGCACCATGGCTCTTGGTGGGTTCAAGCTCTGGCTCGTCCGCCACGCGGAGGAAGACATCCTCGACCTGGGGTCCAGAGATGGAGACATCCGTGACTCCCTTCGAATCCAGCAGCGAACAGAGCTCAGCGGCCGAACGGGAATCAGGGGTTGTGTAGATGACGCGATCCTGATGCATCGTCAAGGGATACTGGAGGTCAAGCCTTGGGGCAGAAGACGGCGCGATAACTCTGTATCCGCCGCCATGGAGATTCTTCAGTTCTGCGGCTGCTCCCTGACATCTCACCTTGCCCTTGGACAGGATAACAATGTGGTCAGAAAGAACATCAACCTCGTCGAGGAAGTGCGTCGTGAAGATGATGCTCCGCTTGGAACGCTGCTGAAGCAGAATCTCCCAGATGACTCGTCGCGATAGAGGGTCCAGGCCAGAGGTACATTCGTCGATGAGGCACACAGAAGAATCACCAACAAACATGCAAGTAAGTTGCAGCTTGCGCTTCTGGCCTCCGCTGAGGGTTCCAGCCAAGCTGTTGCGCTTCAGATCCAAGTCACAGGCGTTGATAAGCTCGTCCAGTTCCCTTGATGACTCGCGCCCTGCCTTAATCTGGTTCCATAGTCTCGCATGCTCTCCCACAGTGAGCTCCTCCCAGAGAGTGTTCTGCTGAGGGCAGAGACCAATCTGCGAGGGGAGAGCATCAAGCCGGACAGATCCTTTTGTTGGTGTTATGAATCCAGACATCATATGCAAAGTCGTCGTCTTTCCCGATCCATTCGGCCCAACGAGACATAGGATCTGGCCTCGGTGCCCCTGAATACTGATTCCGTCAACGGCAGTGACAGGGCGTCGCTTTCCGCAGCAAAACATCCGCTCCAACATGTTGGGAACGAACCGTTTTTTGAGGTCAAAGGTTGCAGCGACAACTCCCTCCACGGCTGCGGCGTTCCTAGCAAATGTCCTCTTGCGGAAGTCGATGCCATGCATGAAATGCTCAACCAGTATGGCTCCGATGGGGTACACGATAATATGTATGGCGAGAAAGCCAAGCATCATCTGTTGCGTGACATTGTAGGACGTCGAGTTGATTCCAGCGTCCTCAGGGGGAATCTTATCGAGCACAGCACTTGTGCTGTTCAGCTCCCAGAGGCACATCTGCTGCGTAAAGAAGACGTGGTTTGAGCTGGGGAAGAACAAGGACAAGAGGAGGGCCCCAATAAACTGCGGCTTGGGGTTGAGCTGAAAGCTGTATATCTGAGCTGCAACTGAGAGAAGCAAAAAGGCCCCCATGACATAGATGGCCGAGACTCGGGACTTGGTGAAGAAGGCCGCAGCAAAGACGGTAGAGCTGTTCACGGCCAAACCAAGAAGAATCTGCCATCCAATGATCATGCCAAGGCTTGAAGTCGGGAACATGAGGTGTCCATATAGAGCACCAAAGGCGATGAAGCAAGGAAGACACAGCACATCAAAGACGATCAGCCAACCAAGCACGCGAGCAGCAACCGCGCTGCTCCCGCCCATGGCGTCGACCAGCTGCGACATGCCAGACTCTCGCTCCGCAGTGATGAGACCAGTGAAGCGGTAAATGATGAAGAAGTAGCAGGCAAAGAGGGCAAAGACGTAGACCTGGCCGATGAGCTGGACCGAGCTCTGCCGCTGCAGGAGGTCCTGCGCCTCCTGGGTCTCCGCCGTGAACATGAACACCTCTGGGACGGCAGTCGAGTTGGTGATGGCGTTGTTGATGGCGAGCTGCAGCGGGAGGTAGAGGTTCTCCTGGTCGCTCTTGTGCCCCTTGGCGTTGAAGTGTGTATCGTCTCGGGCCGGGTCCGCACGAATCACGTACTGCCAGGTGTGGTGGGAGCTCTGGCTGTCCTTGACCGTGATGTTGGTCAGGGGCGAGTCGATAAAGGTGACAGCGGCGTGACAGTCGCTCACTCCGCGCAGGTTGGCCAGGCACACCGTCGTCAGGTAGGACTCGTCGTCGAGGAACAGCAGATCGTTCTTGTCGATGCCCTTGGTGAGGGTGTTGACGACATGGTCCACGTCTGGGCCGAGCCGTGGCGGCTTGACAACCACCAGTTTGCCGTGGATAGTGTCAGGGAGGGACTTGATGGGTGCGGGAGAGGCTACGCCGAAGACATTCGAAGACGAGAGAAACGAAGGGATGGAGCAGAGAACAGCGAGGATAGCGAGAGGAAATCCGTAGACGGATAGAAGGAACCCAATAGGGTGTCTAACGACTGAAACAAGAAGGTTTTTGTAAACGAGAGCACGAAGTTGGCGAGCAAAGGCTCGCAGGTCAAAGAAGACCATGATGAGTTGCAAGAGACAGAAGAAGTTCGTCTCTTGGCTAAGTGGTTGGGTAACGAGTGAGGTTGTTGGCTATGTTCTGAAGGATACAAGACGGGTCGAGACATGCATCAGAACAAATATGCCAGCGTCTTCGGCGAGTAATTATCGTTCATCAGACGCCCACGATATGATCCCTGTAAACCGGTCAAGTCAAGTGGGAGCATGTGGTGCAGCGAGTGTACACGCAACACTATGGGCGGACGGGCATATTGTCTGAAACGGCCAATGGTTGAAACAACTTGGATCGTCATTCTCATCATCTATTCAACGCCATGGATGAGGTCCGGCTCGATGGCCCCAGTGCCGTGGGTATCAATCTCTCGTGTCGAACAACTCAGCCTTCTTAGCGGGGGGGAGATCAAGCCAAATGGACGAGTTTCTTCAGCCCAAATCGCGTTTCATAGTGCTCAGCCTTCCAGTCGACAAGGATGCCAGTACGACCGACGCTCCTTTTAGCTTGGGCGGCCGACTCTATTTCGGCCCACTCAACGCCCAGACAGTGCCGAATGCCGATCCTCCATTCACGTCGTCTCATATAGCGGCCGCCTCGTGTCGAGATGCCTCTACATAGGTTAGCATCGTTGATCACCCTCACAATCATGCAGGCTCAAATTGCCGTTGGCAGAGGCCCGTCCGTCCACGCCAGCCAGACCAGACCAGACAGACAGACAGACAGACAGACAGACAGGGCGCCACCACGAGGAACACGAGTGGCACGTAAAATAACGTACCTACAGGGTCGCGCCATGTGAGCTTCTAGAAGTTCGAGGCCTTGGCGGTGTGCCCCCAATATACACAGAGAGGCCTTTAATCGAAGGGGATCCTCCGCAACCCTTGACCTGCGCCTCTCTTCTTCATCTCCTGGGCCGCCGCGAGACTGCTTGGAACTTTGATACCGCAGCAGTCGCCCCAACCCGTACCGTCGTGTGCCACGCCAGTGTGACTGTGGCCATGGTGCGGATCGTTTTCGGCATCCTCTTGTTCAGTGCCAGCAGCGTCTTCCTCGCCCATGCCGTCGGCCGCTGGCACCAATGACCCAAAGAGGAAATGCTGCATCACGGGCAGCTTGCCTAGGACCTCGGCGACAAACATGCGGCGCATTCCTCCGTCGATCTTTGTCCACGACTTTGCCGACGAGATGTCGTCAAGCATGGGGCTGTGCCATCGCAGACCCTTGACAGTCTTGGTGCTGTTCACGAAGCTGACCTGGCCCAGATACATGTATTCCTCGCCAAACTCCTCCAAGGTGAGATCTTGGTGGATGGCTCGTGGGGTGATGTACGGGTGGTGCAGCAGTTGCGACGCGCCAAACAGGAACGGAAGGAACTGATAATCGTCGAGTCCCCAGACTCCATGAGATCCCGCCGGTTCCAGGTAGTAGGTCATCTGGACAATCCGCATCACAGCGAGATAGCGTACAAAGACACGCAAGATCAGGGGCTTAAAGTCGGATTGTTGTAATACCCCAAGCTGGTAAAGACAAAGAAGCCATATCATAAAGTTGAGCTCGTGTCCAGAACCATAGTCGATACGATTGCCGTTGCCGAAAGACTGGCAGAAATAAGTCGAGAGCTCGGCGATAGCGTCGTCGTTTTCCAGGCCAAGCTGTCGGTGCCAGGTTGGGCTGTTCTTCTCCGCAAGGTCGAGGAAACCACGGAACGCCTTATTTCCGAAACGTGATCCACCTTGCTCATTTGGTGGTGATTTGATTACCAGCTGCTCCGCCTCGTCGAGGATGCTCAAGATGGTCTTGATAGGGCTGCTGAGATCGCTGTCCCGGATGGACGAGTTGGGGACGTCGACCACAGACTCTGCAAGACCGAAAACCCAGCCCGTGATGAGCTTGCATCCCGGTGAGGACAAGAAAATCTCATGATCTTGTCTTGACAGGATTCTGCGCGACGGCGTCTTGTAGGTCCAGCTGGACGTGTCGGGGGGCGCGGGAAGGGCGGGTGTCTCGGGGATGGGAGTTGGATTCCCTGTCGCTTGGCGTCGCCTACGAGGCTCGAGTTTGGGCAGTCGGTCTTTAAGGCTTGGGATCGAAGGTGCCGTGCCTTGAGCGGGCGCGGCCTGAGAAGGAATTTGCGAAGTCATCGTGTGGGCGTTTTCCAGGTCGGCAGGTTGGATGGATGTAAAGATAAAGGTTGGAGGCTTGCAGCTTTAGGGACCTCTTGCGAGGGAGGCTGTATGTCATCAGCAGCCACCATCGAACCCCACTAGAAGGTTGTGGAAGAAAAAGAACCAGACACAAAAACATGTGACTTGAAGGCTGGGGCAGCGTAAGCGCTCCAAATCTTTTCACCAACTAAGCTCCACTGTCTAGCCTTTTCTGACACCCCAGCCACCTTGCACCGCTAACTGCAGCGCGGGGAAAGTACCTGGAGCTCAGCCCAGAGACAAGGTTCTTGAGAGCCTCAGGAAATTTTCCCAGCTCCCGTCGATTCTAACCTATATCAACACCAACGAAAATGGCCCCCTCTGCTGAAGTGACGGCAGAGCTGTCGCATTTGCCCAAAGCTGATGGCTCTGCGACCTTTTCTTATGCAGGATACGCCGTAGTAGCCGCCGTCAACGGCCCTGTCGAAGCTCAGCGACGAGACGAGAATGCCTTTGAGGCTCTCGTGGATGTCATTGTCCGACCCGCTGCTGGTGTAGGAGGTAAGACCCCCGACATGTTTCGTCTTGGAGGCAGCCCGTTCTCATGCGCTTCATCACAGGAACCCGCGAGAGGCAACTCGAGTCAATCTTGCAGACCGCGCTTAGGCAGCTCATCCCTGTGAGAGACTATCCTCGCTGTGTGATTCAGATCACTCTTCAGGTCGCCGAGACGCCCGAGAACGCATATGTCAACACCAAGCTGGCTCAGGCACAACTGGTAAGAAACACACTCCAACGTCATGCCCTAACGTGTCAAGTTGCTGACCCTCGCTCCAGAACCTCCCCATCCTTCCCGCACTTCTTCACTCGGCCATTCTGGCACTCCTGAGCGCCGCCGTTTCCCTCAAGGCTATCGGTGCAGCGACTGTCCTTGCCATCCCAGAGGAGGAGGGCAAGGATATCATTGTTGACCCTACCGCGGTTGAAGTTGACCACGCCAAGTCGGTTCATGCCCTTGGCTTCACTTCACACGATGAGCTGCTTCTGGTGGAAAGCGAAGGCTCATTCTCCCCTGACGAGTGGGCCCAAGTCCTCCAGCTTGGACGGCGCATATGCTGCGAGCACCAAAGGCCCGGCTCTGATACAGCCATGAGGGGTAACGATCTGGAGTCGAAGGGCATGACGCAATTCATCCGATCCGTCATGGAGGCCAAGGTGGCAGAGGACCTCTACTGGAAATGATACGCCGCATCTAGTGCATGATGATCTACCGGGTTTCTCTAACTCATACCTACCGCCAAGGTGGGCATCAAACCTTGACCGCGCCTAACGAGATATCACTTTTCGAATGTGCATTGATCTCAGCATCAGGGCGCGGCGAACTGCTAGCCGAGTTTTCTGAGGCCAGCCGCAGATGCTTGGCAGTTTCCGATACTCTGGGATTTGATCAAACCTCTCCAGCGGTCAAGCAGCAACCACAAAGGGCTCGAGAACCGCCAAGCATCAGCGAATCGAGCCTCGGCACTCCTAGCCGGACCGGTGGCGGACGAAAAATTTATGGTATAGCTCCTCTCTGGTTAAGAACCAGGCGGTGTTTCACCATAGCGTCAAACACCAAAGGGGCAGCCTCGAAACCGACTCCAAGAACCCCGTCTTGCGAATATTGTTATGATACCATAGAAAGGGAAAAAACGAAAGCTGCATTGCATTCTTTACTCGTTTCCCTCGCGATGTGATATAATGTGATGGCTGTTAGGTTGGAGTGATTGTGATGAGCTGCGTCACGCAATGAGATGGCCAGCATCTATTTTCAGCTCGTCCAGATAAGTGTGACGAGAAGCAGCTACTGCAGATGGAAAAGGGGATAGGGTGGCTTCCATTGCGACTGACTCGCTGCAAGTTCTCGAATTGTTCATGTGAAAGGAACCTAGGGGTCACGCAGAGCGCTTACCTATGAGACGGACTGCCACAGCATTAGCGGGCCGTGTTTTCGAGTCTGCCCTAGTCTATCGATGTGACATTCCCATCACATCCCGCCACAGCCTATCAGTTCGGCCATGCGCTTCGACGGGCAGTCGCTGGTCGTCCTTGGCTTTGTGGGTGTTGATCCGCCGTGTCACAGCTGCCAAAACGTCCATGACAGCTGAAGGCGAGACTTGGAACATCCAGTGTCAGTTTCACTCTCTGGAAGAAACCTTGGAAGACGGAACCGAAAAGCCCCGTTAGCATCGCGGTGCAAATAAGAGAATAGGCAAAATCAGAGCGTGCGTTGTCGACAACCCAACCCAAACTCTCTCGAGGTCAACCATGAGAAGGACCATGGATGCAATGCATAATGCGCATAATTCGCACCGGTTAACTAGTTACCCAGCCACTACAGCCACAAGATAGACTCGCTAAACCAAGCATGGAAACCTGCGACAGCCCCAGACCGTTGGAAACCCATCGCCGATTCGATCCAGGATCCACCTTGCTGGGATGGAAGGGAGTAACTAAGTAACAGGACGACGATGGGATAAGCCCCCTTGGCCCAGAGATTGCAACGTCGTCGTCGATGTCGACGTCTCAGCCGGCGCCAGACGAAGGAGACGAGTTGTCACAAGGAGGCAAAAAGAAGGGGGCCTTTGTTTTGGCGTCGGCTCTTGGAAGGGGTTGGGGTCCATTATCTCGTCTCTCTAACGCTAAACCCCAGAAAACGGTGAGGGAAGCTGCGACTCAAACGGCCAGCGTTCACGACGACTCGAGGGCAGGGCAGGACCAGATAGTTAGAGAGTACCTATTAAAGACGGCAGGAGCGCCCACGAGAAGCAGTCTTCTTGATCCACGGCAGCAGGACTCACCATTCCATTCATCGACCACCTCCCTTTCTTTTACATCTTGTTTTTTAATCTCACTCACTCACATTCATTCGTTCGTTCGATTTTTCAGGTGAAGCAGTGAGAGGCTCTGGGAGTCTCCTGCTAAAAAGCGCACCCACATTCACTCTTCTTGCTTGCTCAGCCGCTCGCTTACAGATCGATTACTGTCCCTTGACAGTTGCTGTTGGCCGTCAACCCCCCTTGCTCTATCAAATTGTCTGTCGTCTGGGCGGTTTTCTCTTGGCGCTGCGCGCTGGCCTACCTGAGCTTTGTGGACAAGTCGACTTTCTTCAAGACTCTCTTGTCCTATTTGCTCGCGTGCTGCCGGCGGACGCCTCATCCCCAGACTTCTTCGCTGGTCGTTGAAGGGTTGCTTGCGCCTTTTCTCATCTTGCATCCTGCGGCTTGCAGCTGAGACTGGCTGCCGCGTCGTTGTGTTGCATCCTGCACTCTGCAGCCGGGAGAAAGTCCTTGCATAGGTACCTAGGTAGGTCCTTGCTCCTTGCTTTTCTTTCCTGCTTCGGCTGTGGCCCTCGCCTCTTCCTTCCGTGGCCTTGTTGGTTGTCGTCTCTCCCGTGGTTGGCGCTGACAGCCCCTGCACAGCTTCATCTCTAGTCCACAGTTTGCCGCTGCAACGACCAACACTCCCTGAGAGCGCCATCGTCGTCGACCTCCCACGCAACCGAGAAGGGTCAAACCAACAAGTGCGAAACCAACATTGCGACCCGGCTTCTTGGTGCTCGGTCCCAATTGCTCGCGTCACCCACGTGCACCTTGTGCTTCTGCGGCTTGAGTCGTCTCATCACAGCCACCGCCAATCGCGGCGAGTCCCTCCCGCTCGGCTCGGCTCTTGTTGTGTGTGTGCGTGCCTTGGACGCCATTGCCATCCCTGGCGCATCTCACTGTCTTGTGTGGCACCCCGCAACCGACGGGGGTTCTGACGAGATTTGACAACTGTCTCTAATTAGTTGTCACGGGGGTCTCGGGAATCAGTTTTCGATTGACGAAGACTCTAAGAGTGGGTGAGTTTTTCTGCCCAATTGGGTGTTTCCTGGCAAGCCGCACCGCTCCGAGTCGAGAGGCATTTGGACGGCGGCTATTAATACAGTCTGGGCGACCAACAAGCTAATGGGAAAGACCAGGTGATTGACTCAATTTCCCGTTTACCCTTGTGTTCCGTCTGAGGGAATCACAAGGACGCAAGGTGACAAGACGAGATCGAGACGAAACTCGCGCTGCGACGTCATTTGTATCCTCCCTGTCGGGCCGGCCCCTGGTGGGTTTTCGTTTCTGCTGCCTGAGCGAGATTGATTGATCGGTTGCGACGTATCTACCGTACCGTACCGTACCGTACCTACGTGGACGCAGCTGTGGTACCCGATACGGATACATCGACGGCTTCCGCACGCATCTGCCTCTTCCGCTAGACTCCGCTTGTTCTCCGCCCTTTGACCCCCCGTCGGACTTTGCAGCAGGGAGTTTCTGTTGCTATCGCCGGCTGACAAGGAAAGGAGAGAAAGGGGTGACGAAGTGAAAAAGGCTGGACCAGCAAAGAGTGGAAAAGCACGAGACAAAAAGGGACGACGGCGAGACACATCGCGTGCTTGCTCCATCAACCCCCCGGTTTATTTGGTTTTTTGTCCTATTCGGGGTCCTTCTTCGCTTCTCACGACTTCTAACCCACAAAAAGGAAAGACTTGGGCGCCTTCTACAGCACCCGTTGTCCACCAATTCCTTGGCCCCCCTCCAAGTTTATCCAAGTCTAGTCCAGGTCTCCTCCACCAGCACCGGCAAAATGACAGGCGTACTTTACGCGGCGTCTCCCACGGCTCTCCACCCAACGCTTGGCAGCCCCCAGGACGGCGGTTGCTTAACTCCTTCGCCTTCCTCTTACCCTCTTATCCTTAACAACAGCACATTCGCCGACGACGTCGACAAGGATAAGACAGCACGGGGTGCAGCTGAACAAGCGAATGCCGGCACACCGTTGCCCTCCCCTTTGTCCTTGTCGTCGCCCGTTCGTGCAGGCCTAGCCAGGGACCCTATAAAACCTCACTCTCGGTCGCCTTCTGCCGCCGCTGTGGGAGATTGTGGACCCTCGAGTGCTGCTGCATTGTCATCTCCCCCAAAAGACACGGCTCTGTCAAACTCGGCATCACTGTTCTCTTCTTCTCCTTCATCTCTGTCTTCTTCCTCTTCCCTTGCCTCGTTTTCATCCTTCGCCTCGCCTCCGCCCCAGACTCATCGGGTCAATCCTGCCCCGAAGGTTATGACCTCGTCGGTTTCCCGACATCATAAACCCGACGCTCTTTCCCTCGCGTTTCCGGCTTCGCTCAACAATATGCTTTCCACCAGCGAGAAACAGGAACCTCAATCCCAATCCCCACCCGCCTCGTCGTCTACTTCGGTCTCGTCCAGCATTCCCGGCGCTGCGATGAATGCCTCCAGTACCGCCGCATCCTCGCAGAGCCTGACTGATGCGCTCAACGACCTTGCAAAATCCCGTTTAACCCCCACGGCCCTTCCTACTCCCACCACTGCCCGGACTTACACCTCCACCTCGAGCGCCGACACCACCTCCTCCGATGTAGCTGCCACAATCCTGGCTTCGACGCTGCAATCGCCGTGCTTTTATCATCAGCGATTTGCAGATGCTGTTGACATCGGCAAGGTTCTGGAGGAGATCAAGAACGATGTCTCCATGTCGCATTCGCGCCTTGTTGCCACTGCGACCGGTGTTCGAGAAGTCTCGAAGCAACTTCAGCGCCGTCCTATCAAGCGTGCCGTCCGCAACATCATGATTGTCACCAAGGCGCGCGATAATCAGCTCGTCTATCTCACTCGCGAGCTCGCCGCCTGGCTTCTGCGAACCCCGCGCTACGGCTCCGACCTCGGCGTCAACGTCTATGTCGACGCAAAGCTTCGCGGGTCCCGTCGCTTCGATGCTTCTGGCCTGCTCGCCGAGAATCCGCGGTTCCAGCACATGCTCAAGTACTGGACCCCTGATTTGTGTTGGAGTCAGCCCGAGAAGTTCGATCTCGTCCTGACCCTCGGCGGTGATGGCACCGTTCTCTTCACCTCTTGGCTTTTCCAGCGAATTGTGCCCCCGGTGCTCTCATTCAGTCTTGGCAGCCTTGGCTTCATGACAACTTTTGAATTTGAAAAGTACAAGGAGCATCTCAACAGAGTCATGGGCGATGACGGCATGAAGATCAACCTTCGGATGCGCTTCACCTGCACCGTCCATCGCAACAACCGTGGGTCTGGTGCCCGCGGTGCGGCGCAACCCGAAGAATCTGAGCAATTCGAGGTGCTCAATGAGCTCGTCATCGATCGAGGCCCTTCCCCTTATGTCTCCAACCTCGAGCTATACGGCGACGACGAGCTTCTCACAGTTGTCCAGGCCGACGGCTGCATCTTCTCCACCCCAACAGGTTCCACGGCGTATTCTCTCTCCGCTGGCGGTGCTCTGGTGCATCCTGACATCCCCGCCATTCTGCTCACGCCCATCTGCCCCCATACCCTTTCGTTCAGGCCCATGGTTCTCTCTGATACTATGGCCCTCCGCGTCTCGGTTCCGCGCAACTCCCGGGCAACGGCTTATTGCGCCTTCGACGGCAAGGGTCGTCTTGAGCTTCGCCAGGGCGACCACGTCACCATTACAGCTTCTCAGTACCCCTTCCCCACGGTCACACGTACCGACACGGAGTGGTTCGACAGTGTGAGCCGCACTCTCCGCTGGAACGTGCGTGCCGCGGCTCAGAAGCCTTTCGATGCCGACGCCGGAGAGAACGACAATGAGGATGACATTGGTTGGGATATCGACACTGACAGTGCATGCTATGCGAGCGAAGAGGGCAGCGTCAGCGCAAGTCCCATCCGTCGCCAGATGAGCCTTCTTGGACTGTGAATAAACCCTCGTGGGCTCTCTGATTGCTATTTGTTGGTTTGTCGTGTTCTTGGGAGGGAAGGATTGGGTCCTGGCAAGGAGTTGTTGGCGTTTTGGTTGATTTTAAATTCTCTCTTTTGAGTACCCAGACCAGACATAGAGGATGATATGAAGACCTCAATCTGGCAGGAGGAAAGCTGGGATAAGAACATGATTGGTTTTCTTAGACACTTAGATATTTACCTACCTACCTACCTAGACAGACAAGATATAGGCCGAAGCCATGTCCAACACAAATTCGGTGCCAAACTACGACTACGTGCCCACACTTCGGCCAGGAACACCTTCACGGTTATGCTTTCTTCTAAGCTTAATGTCAAATTAACTCACTTGGATAGATCCCCTAGCCTCGACCGTCAAGTCCATGAGCCATATTTGCTCGTGCGTGTCACAATACTTCACATCTTGTTGTGGCGTGCATGTGCAGATAGGCATCACTAGAGTCTAGCACCAAGACAAGTGCCAATGTGAAGCAGACCCGGTTATCATGTCAATCTTTGCATTCATTTCCATTCAAGAAGCTGAGTCTTGGCCGTACCAAGTCAAGCCTTCTCGGGCGAATGTCGATATATCTACAGACCAAAGCCATCCGAATAACCCAACCATAGCCTGGATCCAATCCCCACCATCATCAAGCCAGGACACTTAACAAAACACCGTACCCGAACCGTTAAACCGAGACAATAGCAGCAGCTTGTGTAAATGCAAACATTTTCGGTCACCCTTTCTGGGATAGTACTCCAACAACCTCCGATATGAGAGTCATTCAGGGGCGTTCCTCCGTCCATTAAGTCCATGAGGTTCAAAATAGCACACATCTCATCGCCAGGCGCCCTGGCTCAGAGAGAGCAGTCCGGCCACGCAATCCATGTCGGGTCTTTTGCTGGGGCTGACTGAGCCTCGCATAAACCTATCCACATCCTCTTCCCGGGGTGCCGGGCGCTTGAGCGTATCCTCGAAAATCTCCATGCCTTCTTTGATCAATGATCGAGGGCGAGCGGGCGCGGTATTGGCACGATTTGCCAAAAGACTGGGGCTCTTCTGCTCTTGAAGAGCTCGGCCGACTCGACGAGGGTTCTGGCCTTTGGGAGGCGCGGGTGGCAGAGGTCGTCGGTGGTGGGCATCCGATGGGTGACCATCCTCATCCGGGCTCCAGTTCTCCTTATCCGAGTCCCCCGAGGGTGAGACCAGCATCGAGACCTTCACCTTGCCAAACTCCCTGTCGGCCTTCTCGATTTCCTCAGGATCCGCCTCAAGTCGCGCCACGCTCGAGCCGTTCCGGTTCAGCTTGGCCTTCTTTGCCTGGTGAGGTCGGTGAGGCTTAGGCATGGGAGCATTGCGCTTAGCGTTGCTCGGCTGCAGAATCCCGCTCGACGATCGAAGAAGACTGATAGCAGCGATTGCCGATCCATTCGACTCGTGCTCGGCCTGGGCTGTCAGCTCGTCACGGTTCTCAGCATCCGCACAGGATTCCCAAGCATGCACGTCACGAGACCGACCTCGCATAAGCCTTGGAGGCAGGGAGTTGGTAAGCGTTGTGATGGGAGGAAGAGTGATGGCTGGAATGGCGCTGTGGCTGCGTTGCAGACTTCGTTGTCGCACCTGCGGCAGGCTTGGTGTGGTGGAAGATGGTCGAGGAGGGAGATCACGAGTAGGAGAGCCTTGGTTGGAAACCAGCTCTGCCTTTCCTTCCAGGGAGAGTGATAGGCGGACTTTGGACTGGGACTGGGGCTGGCTCAGAGGCTGAGAGCCCTCGGATGTGCACGACGACGGCGGGAAAGGTTCAAATCTGCACCGGTTAGTTTCTAACACCCATACAGAATAGCAACCATGGCATACCTGAAGGAGTCATCACCGCCACGTCCGAACGCGGGCGGCGTGGAAAAGGAGCTACCAACGTTGTTCCAACGGTTGGAGAGATATCCGATTTGGGAACTAGACATGGAACTAGACAGGGACTGGGAACCATCATGGGATTCCTGGGAGAGGGCAGGATCAATACGGCTTGGGGTGATATCGGGGAGCCGGTGGGCGCTTTCTTGGCGGGTAGAGATGGGTGTGCTATTCACAATGTCTGAGTGGGAGCGTGGCATGGAAGGGGTCTGGTTGAGAGGTCGAGGAGACGCTGAGATGGGATCCGTAACTCGAGAACTGGCGGGGTCGGATGCCGGGAATGTCTTTTCAGGTTTACTCGGAGTGGTGTTCGTGATTGGGTCGGAGGAGATGACGTGCATGGCCCCATATCGAAGGGCAGCAACTTCTTGAGGCGAGAGAGGGCGAGATTTTCTTCTATCGTTTTGTCTTCGGTTCTGGAACCAGATCTAGAAGGCATGATGTCAGTTCTGGTGTTTTGAAGAGCATTGGATGACGCGTGGCATGTCAAGGTGGTTGTCGACACGAAATGGAGACATTGTCGATGGAGCCATCGAGGAATAACGTTTAGAGGGTCCGGCATACCTGAACCTCTTTCTCATTTAACGACACGCGCTGGACAATCTCCAGGCGCGCCTGCTTGTCGGGTTTGGGGTTGTTGCTGTACGCCTCTTCGAGAATCATTTTGTCTTTGGCCCTGCATGCAATTGATGCAAAATTAGCTCAGTCCAACGGCAAAACGGGCAGCGGCAGCGGCTGTGGCTTGGTGGGCTTTGTCGACATACGCAGTACGTTTTCGCTTTCCCTTGGGATGCTTCTCAATCTCGGGTGCAAGCCGGGGTACTGCTGCATCGACCAGAGGGGGGAGGCTCTGGGGCGTGATGGCGGGTTCATGGTGGTTGGGAGCCGAAACAGCGTGCTTGTCGGGCGTGGCGGCGACGAAGGGGGAGTTGGTGGAGGTGGCCATGGTCGCGGGAGGGAAGAGGGAGATGGAAATGGCCTTATTGGGGAGGAATATGCATCCCTAGGAGGGCGGTCAAAGAGGAGGCGAATCGAGCTGGACGGGTGAGGATGTCGTGGCGAGGTGAGCGAGCGAGCGGGAGAGGTCAGAGAGGCAGGTGCAGAGATGAAAGGCGGGTTGAACAATGAAGAATGAGAGGAAGAAGAGAAGGGGGAAAAGAGAAAGA
Source organism: Fusarium illudens (assembly GCA_013623515.1). Taxonomy (NCBI): domain Eukaryota; kingdom Fungi; phylum Ascomycota; class Sordariomycetes; order Hypocreales; family Nectriaceae; genus Fusarium; species Fusarium illudens. Next base: position 164 of record JABFEX010001426.1, on the reverse strand, counting down.
GAAAGAGAAAGAGCAGAGGTTGTCGTCAAGTCGTGCGTGCGTGCGTGCAGTGCAGCTGGAGCGACGTGTGGGCGTGGGACGGACGTGAGGCGTGGACGTGGAACCGCGGAGAGGAGGAATGTCAAATGGGCATGCTTCAAAACGAGGCGGCCCCAGCCCAGCCC
>JABFEX010001424.1:0-10919 GCA_013623515.1 Fusarium illudens | reverse complement strand
TCCATTGACTGAAGGGGAAGCGTATTGCTCGGAGCAATTGACACGGCCAGAGATGGCTTTTCCTTTGCCCAGGTTGCATGCGTCTCTAGCTCAAGTCCGACCCAGAGCTTGCTTCCTTGAGCCCAACTCTCGCTGGGGGGCACGGGGGGCCTTGGAACTTGGCGGGCAGGGCGGGCTCCCGGCCACCACGGCTGCTGCTTGGGCGTGTGTCCAAAGGGAGAAACGGAAGGGGGGGCGTGTTGAAGGAGGAGGAGGACTTGGCCGATGCAACGTCAAGCTTCTGCGCCAGGCGAAGCCCGTTCTCTGAACCCCAGCATTGGTCCGTCGCTCCGTAACCCTCGGTCTGGGCAATGGCTGGCGCTCCGTTTTGGCCCAAGGGGCCGCGTATTTCGCCGTATGCGATCAACGGGGCTCAGACTCGAAGCCAAGAGAGAGAGAGGTGCTTGTAACACCGGTCCCTGTGCTTTGCTGGCGTTTCCGATTTTCTACAAGGTCTCCAATTTTCGCCGGCCCCCTTGTGATGCTGTGAACCATGTCGTGGTAGACGACGTGCAATCTCTGGCCGTCTTTGTTGGCGGCTTCATCTTTACTGGAATCATCCGCTTGTCTCGGATGCCTCTCACGGGAGGAACCAAAAGACTCCATATCGCTGACGACGACGGGGCATGGTTGCTCCAAGGCGGCAGCGAAACATGCATGTGCTCCAAATGCCTTGCCGGGATCCCAGATGTGAGAGCAAAGCTCTCGATGCCGTGCTCCGTCTTTGTGTCCAGTCCATGTAACGGATAATCCGGACACCTCGGGATGCGGGATGCTCCCTGTCAGCGAGCACCGCAAAGCTTAATGGCTTTTCTTCTGTTGTCAACTTGTTGCTCCGGCTCCCGTGCTTCTAGGTGCGGGATGTCCCTTGTTCAGCCCATCGGGGCGGGTTGCTTCATGTTGCTGTGCCTCATGTTGACGATGTGTCCCGTGCTCAAACTTGACTTTGTCTTTTTCCGTCCGTGCTGCTCTTTGTATCATCTTTTGTTTCTGTGGCTTGGACCCTGATGAGTTGTCCCCCTGTTGCTCTGGCAAAGGTGACTCAAATGTACGGAGTACTGACTGTATCCGCCTTGTCAAGTGTTCACATCAAAGCAACACCCCGGACAAAGGTCAGGCACGCGCAAAAGACCGGCAGGGATCTTTTTAAAGAATCACCGAGCCGAGTCAGATTCGCCCAACCGGGTGATGCGCTGCGCGGATGCCTCAAAGTCGGACATTTCGGCCTCTGTAGAGTTCGGGGCTTGACGCTTCAGCCGCCGGCCGACCCTTGGGTTTCTCGGTCGCGCAATCCCCAGCCATGGGCGAGCGAGTGAGTGAATGAATCAAGGCGCTCGCGTCCAGCGGCAATAAGTTGCATACCCGAGGAGTGGAAGCCGTGGCAGAGACGCAGATGACGGCGGATCCTATATGGGGTCTCTATGCCCTGGGCTGGGGCAGGTTTCACGCCTATCGCGGCGATGCCAACAGACGCAGAGCGAGTAATTCTGCTGCCGCGTTGGACGCCGTGTGTCCATTGGATTGACGACAACACCTGCTGTCCCGTTCAACAGGGTCGGCAGAGCTTCTATTGGATGTCCAAACCTAATTGCAGTTGCAAAGGGACTCGGGAACCCGAAGGAGGGAATCCTCGAATGGAAGTGCGTTTCAAGCGCGCTGCCCGTCGTCACTTCACTTACAAGCCTCCATCCTTCAGATCCTGCACTCCAGACACTGAGGGCGCCAGCAGCACGTTCCACAAGGGCCAGCTGGACGAACAAAGCCACCATGACGACCATGCGATCCAAGCTTCCAGGGGACTAAATGGACCAACAGGGGAACTGCCCGCGCCTTTTTGAACGGGGCGCCCTCTTGCCCTCTGGATGGATGGTGTCCGACCTCTCGGGTCACCTCAAGACTGCGGCGCTGCTTGGTGCTCATGGGATCCGACATGGCTTCGAATATTGCTGATGGTGTTGCTGTTGCTGCTGCTGCATTGTGACGCCGGTGTTGCGCATGTGGTGTTGCGCACTCATAGGGCACATACATAGCGTCAGCCGCGATAACCTTTTGTGAAATGAAGTGAATCAAAAGGTCCCTCCCCTGCCCTTGCAAGATGAGGCCTGAACCGGTAGGTTGGGCTCCCTCTAGGGCAAAAGGTTAAGCATCGCATCACGCTCGCTTGGCCCAAAGGCCCAATTCCACGCCGAGGATGCTCTCGACGCTGACCGAGTTCTGCTAGCTGATGGATGCTCTGATGCCTTCTTTGTTGTCTGCGGGCCATGATGGAAATTGCATGATACCGACACCTCCCTTTGGATCCCCCGGCCTCTTGGCTGGCTGGGCGTGACTCACATGACCACTTGGGCTCAAAGTGATTGCAGGTGCGCCCCGTTTATGCATTTTGAAAGTCCGAGTGCTGTTTAGATTCATAGACCACCCATATTCAACTAGGGCAAGGGCTGAACGGAGTCAGCGAACGGAGCGAGCTGAAAGCCCAGGATGGACAGAGCAACCGAAGCAAGGTCCTTCCGTCCCGGCGTTTGAGGTTCTGGCCCAGAGAGGCTTAGCGCCATCGGCCACTCCTGATGGCGCTGCCAATTTCCGATTCCAAAGTGCATCAGAGAAGCAGGCAGAAAAAGCAAGCTTCGGTTTGTTACTGTCCCCAGTCGGAGCTCTTCCAGAGTGTTCCAATTGCTCCGTTTCAACGTCAGTCCCTGATACAACGCGGCTGCGCGAGCGGTTGACCGACCGTTCCCTGTTTCAGCGGCAGCACCCCCGTCTGACGTTTTGTAAATGCCTTCGATCGAAGCATGACAAGCACGGGCATGACCAGATTCTTGCGTTCTGGTGCTGAGCAGGCTTTGTTGATGCGAGAAGCCGGTTTTGCCTAAGCACTGACAGTCGGTTCAGCAAGAGCCCAAAGTTTATGATATGGTCTGTTACATTCTGCTAATCTCGATCCGTGATGGCTTCACTGCCCATGATTGGACTGCTCCTGGGTGCAACGGTGTTGCCAAGAATCAGAGAGCCCGAGGTCCACGGACTTTTGTCTTGAAGTCGTCACCCATTCCGCCCAGGACTGGAGCAGCATTGCTACGGCGTCACGGGCTCAATGGCATGGGCTCGGAGCGACGGCGACTTACACCGGCAGCGCCCAAGGCGCGTCCACCGCCTGCAACCCATCGAGCCCGATCGCAACGGCGCTTCGTCATCCCGGTCCCGTCCCCCGAGCATCGCGTCTTTGAGTCTGCTGCGCCCACCCTGATTCCTGTCCTGCAACGGGATGATGCAATCCCATATCATGGCTGCTGCACCGGTGCCAAGATCCATCTTATCTCGACACCAAGCAGCGCGCCCATCACAGCCAATCTAGGTAATCAGGCTGACGTCGCCGGCGCCCTCTCACTCACGCAGCCCACGTGCCAGCTCCCCTTTTCCCTTCGCCTTGCCAGGTTGGAAACCCTTTTGATCAGCTGGCGCGACAGAGGATCGCCATACCCTTGGTCTGGGTTGGCGGGAGCGCTTGTAAGACCCGGTGTGTCGGCTCAACACTCTTCACTCTACTTGGTACCGATGAGCAGGACGAGCGGTGGGGTTTGTGGGAGGTGATTTCTTCAGGGACTGGGCTGGTCAAATCGAAAAAAAAGACAACTGATGAACGATTGACGGATGTGACAGGCCGGCCTCTGTTTGATCTTCGTCTCATCCCAGAGACACCCAGCATCGACGATGGTCTAGCTACGCGCTACGGAGTACGGAGTACGTCGTATCTCGATCCCCCATCGCCGATGATCCCCCGTCCGCTTGCTTTGCTCCGTCTGTCTGCCTTGCGGACCGTTTTAAACTGGGACAATTGGGTTTGCTGGGCTGAAAGGGATGCATCAAAAGACACAAAACGGCGGCTTGTCAGATCCTCACCCACATTTTCTCCATGTGGTCTTCAACCTTGCACCCCCTCACCGTCGACGAAATATCCATTGTTGATCAAATCTCCCTTGGACAGGCCTCCTGTCTCCTTTTACACTCAGAACTCGCCGACCCAGATCGATCTTCAACATGATTTCCGCGGGGCCAATGTCAAGTGATGGATTCGGATCGAGATCAGCGCCACCGGCCGAGATCCCCTGCCAAACCTTCGATGGCCGTCCGTTATCTCTCCCACGAGCCGCAGCTCTCGATGCACCAATAAGCCCATGGCCAGCATTAACTTTGCCACTCCCGTCGCGTCGCGTTTCACATCCCCAGCAGTCTCACCATCCAGATTCCCACGGGTCCCCACCAAGCGTGCCTGGTCGATGACATTTCCTCAGGCACGCTGGAGAAGCCGTCGTGTCAAGTGCCTAGACGTGGAAAATGGAAGCCTCATCGTCCCGTCAAGGGATCGAGACGGGATCAAGTCTGATCGGTGAAACCCCTGAGCTATCCCCGGGCTCAGGCTCAGGCTCAGGCTCGGCCCCTCTCATCTTGTCTCGATGCCGAGGCACTGCTTCTTTCGTGGAACCATGGCGTTTTGGCAAAGCCCACGGCGGAAGCGACGGAACGATCCAGTGCCTTCGGTGCTTTGTCAGACCTGCCGGATGAGCCCTCTTGATCACGCTCTTGCAGAAGCAGGCGTCCTCGGGGCCAATTTACCTGCTGCTGACTGACAGAGTCTAGACCCCCAGCGACCGCTCCCTTGGCAGGCCCCCTATTTTACCTTTGGCCGGCGTCTGAAGCCGGGGGTGGGCCCCCGAAGATGAGCCTCGCCCGGGATTACGACGCCCAACTTCGGCAACGTCCACGCCGCGTTTGCCCCGTCCCTGACTCGTCCCGCCCTGGCTGCTGTTATCGCAGTTCTAGAACACGAGAACGGGGGGTTCGAATTGTCTATTCGGCCCTGACAAAGCCACATTCATACATGTGTAACGTTGGCTGACTACTGCTTACCTACATACCCAACGTGGGGAGATTGGTGATGTGCGAGCTGCTATTATGCTCTCGCCCAGGCTTGCTGGCTCGGTTCCTGAATGGACTTGATACGAGCTAGAACAATTCGGCGGCCCGCAAAAGTGCCCTTAGAAATGACTAGGCTCTACAGCGCCTGACAGCCTCATTATTCCAGAACGCCCTGCTGGCACTCGAGTCCAAGTCGTTCAAGCCTCGACCTGACGATCGCCGCCACGTATTTTGAGACTGGAAGAGCTTGCTCAAGCGGTGAGCCGGCTCCCTGACCATCAAGCGAGGTGCAATCAATGCGCCCGACCCTTGTTGGCCTGCTGTCTTGCCTTTATTGAAGGCAACGCTATTCACAGCAGCCGAAGCTCAACTGCACAGCTCCAAGCTCCGTCTTTTCAGGGTACCTTTCTTCCCATGGGCTAGAAATGGCGGTATCACACGTTACTGCACTACTTGAAAATAGCTATTGCTTGGGCACAAACAGCGAGGCTAGCTATCTCAACCTACCGATGTGGAGATGAGCAACTCGGCCGATACATTTGCGCCTGCAATGACCTGGATCTCGCTTTCGGGTCTCGAACCTTGCGGAAAAGTCCGCTAACGCTGCAGGGTCTTTTTCGTGGTGCCTAGAACTGCGTGCTGCATTTCAATGGGGGGAGGATGCATATCGTTGTCGCCGGTCGCCTCTGCATCCGCATACCAACATGTCGGATACTCGGGAATCAGCAATCTGAAAGAAAGTGACAGGCGACGGATGGACCCTGGCCCTTTCTTCCCGCCTTTGCATTCGGTAACCGGATGCCTCGCCCTGCGAAAGAGCCGGTCTGTCAGATCATGCTCCCGTATTCTGGGGACAAGCAGCAGCTGTCGGGGGCGCCGATGCACGGGAAGCGAGGCTTGGCTCATTGATTTTCCGGTGGAAGTACACAGCCCTCGGTGGATAAAGGCTCAACAGTGATACAGCAAAGACAATGCAGGGTCTGTCGAGAGGCTGTTGGGGTCGACGCCGTGTCCGGATTCAAAGTTGTTGACCTGGAACGAGCTCGGTTTGTTGACTGGAGGGCAGATACGCCCGTCGGAACATGGGCTGGGCGTTTAAACGACCCAAGGCCGCCCTTGCCGGACCACGAGGACCTGCTGAACAACTGCAGAGTCAGCTTCAGCGGACCCCCAGCCAGCTTGCGCGATATCACGAATTCTAGGGGTTGTTGTGCGCTCTTCTCCGCTGTCGACTCGCAGGTTGCCGTACTCGGCGGTCCAATAGCCATCCGGTGGCGCTCTGCAGAACTCGGCGCTGCCCTCTTTGCTACCGTCCACCCCCCTCCGGCATGGCCAACAAGCTCAGTGTCCGCAGTGTCCGGGGCTGTGACTCTTCTGCTGCTGCCCCCTGTCGCTCACCGGTTCGTCCATCTGGGAAAGTCTCGGGAATACCAAGACCGCACTCGCTCCGAGATTCCCGCGTTCCAGACCCCGTGGTTGCGTGTCCTCGTGCCCTGAGCCGCAGCGCAGCGCAGCGCATGCGTGCAAGTCAGCAACCCTTGGCAACGATACCCAACATGGAGCAGGCAGAAGGGCCAGGCCCTCCTCTCAGAACCTTTTTGGACGGCGGTCTAGACCTTTTGGCGGTGCAACCCCCAGACGGCGCTGCTTCTTTTTTTATGGGACGGTGGCGCTTCGGGTGCGGCGGGATCGGGAATCAATAACGGTTTCTTTTAAAAAAGGGCCGGCTGGAATGGGCTATTTCTGGTGCATGGTGTTTCGTTCCTGGGGGATGCCTCGTAAGGATGAAGCTTGCAGGGAACAAGTGTTCGCTCGAGAAGATGAAACAGAAACAAATTGGGGGCTGAAGGAACGATGGGCGAGAACAGTCGATGTGAGCGAGTGTTGGTTGGTCGGTCACGCGAAGGAAGGCTGATGAAGCCATCTAGTGTTTGGCCAACACGGGTGTCTTGTCTGGAGCGCTATTGGGGGTCCACGTTCTTTGTGTATCTGAGACTTGTGGTCAAGCCGATGGAGCTGCTCGCCCTTGGTGTTGTCGGGTAGGTTGCCGTGTTTGATACGTTTACTGATTCTGCAGGCGCTTTATTACTTTGGAGATGATAAGACCGTGTGGTTAGTCCCATAGATGTCAAGATGACCGAGTCAAAACGGCACCACCTTCACCTGAGGGATGCCTCATGAGGTCTCGACTCAAGTCGACCCATGGTCGCCATGGTCGTCGTCGTCGTTGTAGCAAGTGGGTCCCATGCGGGATCGAAACTACGTGAACACACACATGCACCCCAGGGGCCGCAGGGCTTAGTACGGTTCGTGAGGTTGTCAAAGTGTTGTCGATCACTCGAGGGGAGTGTCGATCATGGCTGAAATGGGTGGTGGTGTGCGCCGTGAGCCTACCCTACAGTTAGACGAGACACCCGTGGATTCTCTTCTTGCTGGGTGCTGGGTCCTGAGGGAGCACGTGTTTAGTAGTCAGTCTGGTGAATTCACACTTTGTTTCTATCCCTTTATTGTCTGGGATAAATGGGTTGTCGTGCTCTCAGCGTTCGTTAGGCACCGGTATTCTGACCCCCTTGATGACTTTTGTTCTCAGCATGTGACTCTGCGGGGTATCAGGCTCCATAACTTACCTTGTAGGCTGTGCTGTTGGAGGCCTGTTCAGTGAGGAGAGATTACGACAGCATTATCAACCAGGTCCAGGCACAACTTGACGGCCTCAGGTCTCCTAAACACACACGGTATTTGTTACATTTAGGTAGTTTCAAAGATGAGCAAGGAATACGACGACCTCCTCGACTCCATGTCCATGGCATCCACAGTCGACGGGTGTCTCACCCCAACCCACACATCCGTCACAGAGGCAGGCATCGACAGCACCACACCCGCAGAGTCCGTCCCCAGCCCCAACGCCATCTTCATCATACGGCACCGCGACACGGGCAGAGTAATCACCCTCATAGACGGCGACCTGCGCCTCTCCGAGGGCCTCAGCGCCCGCGGGGGCTTCCACTGGCACTGCGTCGAGAAGGATCGGTGGCTGGGCTTCCGCAACTGCGTGTCCGGAACGTATATCGGGCACAATGAGAGGAAGAAGTTTATCGCAAGGGTGCCGCATCATAAGGCGCACGAGTACTTTACGCCGAGGCCGCATCCTGAGGGGGGTTATGAGCTTTTGATTAGGCATAATAATGAGCTTTGGAGTATGACTGTTGGGGAGGATGGGGAGTCTTTGGTTGAGACCAAGGGGGAAGGGGCGCTGTGGGATTTTTGGAAGACTTGAGATGTTTGCTAGGTGGTGTTGATGAGTTCTGATACATATCCGCGGATACCGCTCTTCTCCTCGTCTGTCAGCGAGATGCCAAAGTACTTGCCGAGGGAATGTATCCTCTGCTCTTCAGTCTCGCACATGGTGATGCCTTTAGTCCTGCCACCGAGGTTCTGCTTGACCACGCCGTTGACAAGCATCCTCTTTCCGTAAACCTCCTTCTCTCCCTCATACTCTTCATCCCGCTCCACAGGTCTTCGAAGGAACTTGATGGTCAGGACGTTGCGCCTCTGATGGCTGTCAGGATGCGTGTTGATCCACCAGTTAACGATGCCCCAGTCCAGGGCGTAGAATTCTATCCCCGGGAAGGAGTAGTACGAGTTCCATTCCCTTTCGGTGCTGTTGCGGTACTGATAGATCCAGAGTTTTGTCTCCTCTGTTTGGTGTACTTGATGGGGGATCCAGTCTTTGATGAGGCGGATCTGCTGGGTTCCTAGGTTCTCGTGGGTTAGACCGTTGATGAGTGGCATGGGCATCGTTGCGCCGTCGCCGCCGAAAGCAACGTCGGAGTGGTATTTGCTTCCATCGGGGAACGTCACTATATTGACAATGTGGTTCCTAAGACTAGTTAGGACTTGAGGTAGCTGCTTGAGTTCCGTCGACTCACCAGCCAGGATAGTCTCCTCGTGGGACACCTTCAAGCCTGCCCCGCGTCCGGACACCCGCGGTGTACGCATCGAAGCCGACGGCCCGGAGGATGTGATTGTAGAGAATGGCAATCTCCATGCAGAATCCTCCCCGGCCGCGGTTGTCGGTCACCATCTTCCGGAATAGATGCTGCGGATCCAAGTCGATGTCATGAGCGGCATTGTAGTGAAGCGAAAGGTTCTCGTAGGGAAGTGTCGAGAGCGCGTGAACATGTAGAGCTTTCAAGAGTTGCAGTGAAGGCTGAGGCTCCTCGCGTAGTTGTTGGGGTAAGTCGATGTGGTTGAAGAACTGCTGGAGCTGCTCTTGACTGTATGCGGAAGCCATTGGTCTTGGAGGATTGCCGTCCAATTGCAAGTGTCTGAAACCCTGTGTAACTCGTGATAGAATGTCTCGGCGGCTTTTTGAAGCTGGGACTGGAGGTGAGTCACTTCCGACCCAACCTGACTTGTCAGCTCATCTTGGCAGCTGGCATGTCATGATTTTAACCGGATATTGCGAGCTAATGTCGACGTTTGGATACTGCGAGAGAAAAGTTTAGGTTTCTGGCTCTCATGGACATATAATTGCCTTTAAAATATAGCTCCATATTTGGACATATTTCGAAACGGGTTATGAAAAGATCACCTTGACGGATTCAATTTTGAAAGCAAAGGAGTGGGAGTCTCATTGAATTTGATGCGTCAAGTGTAAAACACAGGCGTCGTAACTTTAGATGAACATGCAAAGGTGCTTTCAAGACTGTGGGGGATAGCTCTGGACTTGATAGTGGTGAGGAAGGCTATATAGTCGGCCCATTTTGCCTGGTATGTGTTAGGGTGTGCTAATACTTGGGGAAATGGAGTAATTACCGCAGCCAAGGAAAGCCAGAGTAATGCCTTTGTCCTGCATCCTGGGCGAGGGAGTTGAACGAGGAGCGAGAATGCGAGACAAGACGGCCAAGGGACGTTGTTTGATTGCAGAAGGGGTAAATAATCCAGTTCTTTGGCCACGAGGAACTGAGATGCTAAGATAACCACTGAAACAGACTGCACGGAGCTTGAGACCGGTGATCTTTCCTTTGCTCGGCACGTTGCCGACGGGTAGATATCCGTCGGCTCCTCGACGCTCGGCACCGGCTAGCTCCCAGAGTGTTTGCTTTTCAAGGGGCTTATTGCAAATTCCTGCTATGAAAGGGCAGAATCTTCCTCTCTCACCTGTCATCCTTTCGTTGTCGTTAGTTCCTAACCGCCAACCGAATCATCATGGTACGTGGCATCTTCAAGATAATACTGATACCAATGCCAACATATCATTGCAGGCTTCTCAACCACCCACGGCGAGCGACAAGAAAGCAGACGAACTCATTGGCATCACTGTCTCCAAAACAGAAAATTTCCCGCAATGGTACCAGGAAGTCGTGATCAAGGCCGAAATGGTCGAGTACTATGGAGAAGTTGCCGGTCTCTTCGTCCTTCGCCCCATGACCATGTTTATCTGGAGCGAGATGCGCAAGTGGTTCCAGAAACACCTGGATGAGATGGGTATTGGGGAGGCAAGCTTTCCGCTCTTTCTTTCGGCAAAGTCCCTGGCGAAAGAACAGGACCACATTGAAGGGTTTGCCCCTGAACTGGCTTGGGTTACTAAGGCGTAAGTGTCGAATATTGAAGTAGTAGCTTGTTCTGACTTGGTTTATAGCGGCGATAAGAACCTCGACGTGCCCGTGGCCATCCGACCGACGTCCGAAGCGATCATATAACCCTACTACCCCCGATGGCGGAGTGGTTAACCGCCTGGGCAGGCCTCTTGCAGCTAGCCTATAAAAGGTACTAGGTTCGAAACCCGGTAGGGGACCTNNGCTAAGGGCAGCTAAGCTACTCGCCGAGATTATTAGCTATAGGGTCCGCTATAGTAATTAACCTATCGCGAAAAGCTATTTACCTAATAGAGCTAATTATAGTCCTTTTTAGCTTAAGGCATAGTTATTAGATAATTTAATTAGTAGAGAATAAAAGCT
>JABFEX010001421.1:0-11612 GCA_013623515.1 Fusarium illudens | reverse complement strand
TATAGATATTATGTTTTTTAATATAATTAAAGCCCGGCCTTTAATGGGATAACTACGCCGATAGATAGTCCTTATATCAAGGGTTAGGTTTAGACGAATACATAAAGGCGATTTAGAAACCATATAGAATCAATAAATAAGGAAATCTTAGTAAACATGTTCTTGCCGCTGGAGGGATATATATCCTGCATCTACTCAGTCAGGCCATCTATCGCCTTTACTTCTGTCCACTGCCCAAAATCGCCGGCAAGACCCTTAAGTGAGTCACGCATCAGAGGCGACGGGTCTGCGTCGAGATTCACAGGGCCTAACAAGTGGTATCTCGCGGTATTGATAGCCAAGGTGATGTTGTGTTAATGGCAATGCTCCTTGCTCGGTGATACTGTGTCTCTGGGGAAGGAAAAGTCTCTGATTAAGACAAAATTGAACAAGAGCCCTGGATATAAACAGGAGACCAATAGGAGTTGAATTTGGCCCATATCCGAACGAATCAAATCAAACTCTTGCAACATCACCAAGCCATCGATCATGAGCCCCTCAGACAAAAGAACGCCCTTGCCCTCCGAGCCCAGTGAGAAGGCTAAAGAAGCGCACGGAGGGGGGGGTCGCAACAGTGACAGGACTGAGGATCCCGGACCAAGTAACAGGAAGTGTGACGGATGTACCACTAGGGTCCCTCTCGACACTAGGCTATGCGCGAGCTGCATCGAAAAACGTAGTGAGAAGTTCAAAGAGGGATACCTCAAGAGGAAGAGCAAGGGCCAGTGCATTAACTGCCCAAATCCTGCTGTCCCGGGAACTGTTAGGTGCGAAGCTTGCAGGCTCAGACACGTTGCTGAAGGGCGAGCAAGCAAGGCGAAGAAGGAGAAAAAGAGCTAAGGGGGCCTTTGCAGTACTTGCGGAAAGGAGCCCGCGAGAAGGAAGAAAGAATGAAAGGGAAGGAAGAGGAAGGGGAAGAGAAGAAGGGCCGGCTTCTTGAGGAGGTTCCAATCCCGGCCAGCCTAGCAATCCTTGGTGAAAGCTACAGTAGCTCTTCAAATAGTTGCCAAATAAGAAAGAAAAATGGCTTGCTTCTATTAAATGGCTTCTGGATATAAACAAGGAATGTGTCTTGGAACGTGTGCGGTCCGACTATTGCCTCTTTGCTAGCTCTCATAAACAGGCGACCGTGATGGATCGTCAGGGGTAGGGGACAGCTGGGGGAAAGACAGCACTGATGACCTTTGAGGCTTTGTAGCTTGAAGTAAAACTAGGAGGACGTAGAATAGGTAGTCGGATAGGTAGTGGGGCTTGAGGTTGTGTGAGTCACGCCCCAGCGGCGACGAGGCTGGCATCCCCAAAAGTGATGATAGGTCTGCGTGGAGATTCACATGGCAGAAGATGCTGTTTTTCGCGGCATTGGAATTAACAGCCGTCATGCGTTCAATACTGTGCTCTTAGCTAGGTATTCTATGCCATGATCTATCGGTATGGGAGGAAAGTCCCTGATTAAGACCAAGTTCCATAAGAAGTCAGGGTATAAATACAGCGCCGATAACTAAAAACGGGAGCTTTGGGAATCATTCTCACAAATCAAATAGTACTTTTACAAAGTCGCTAAACTACCTATCCACCATGAGCGGCCAACCCGGACCTAGTGATAAGAAGTGTAAAAATTGTTCCAACAGGGTCCCTCCCAACGTTAGGTTCTGCGCCAGCTGCAAGGAACGCGATGCCGCCAGGCAAAGGGAGAGAGTCGAAAGGAACAAACAGGAGGGCAGGTGCTTGAGGTGCAGTAATGATGCTATCCCTGGAGGGACCTATTGTCAGTCCTGCAGGGACAAGGGGCGACAGCAATCAAAGGATCGGGTTAAAAAGTCGGTTAAAGAGGGCAAATGCAGTACTTGCAAGGTAAATCCCGCGAAGGAGGGTGGCAAGACATGTCAAAGGTGCCTAGACCGCGTCCAAGAACGACGCAGAATAGAGAAGGAGAAAAAGAAAGAGAAAAAGGAGTCCTCTTCCTGAGAACGTTGGAGCCACCAACTCTGGCCAGTCGAACAAGATAAAATAGCCCTCCAGGTAGGCTCTAAACAAGGAAGCGAGATTTCTTGTGTTCAAGATATACATAAGCCATGGCGTCTAAAACGTACGGGCCCTGTTCACTACCTCTTCGCTAGTACTCGCAAAGGGGCGAATAACATAGAGAGCGGCTCAAAGCAGAAGGCAAGGCGGCGCTGATGACCGTGAATACTTCCATACCCTGTCTATTAGAGGAAAGCCCCGAGAGGGACGCTCAGCAGAGCTAACAGACCTTGGATTTATTCTAATATAGACTGTTCGAGCTCATGCTCGGCCCAGGATATGCCAGGCGGTAAAACTTGTCCAGCAACAGATGACATCCCACCCTACACTGCTCACAGCCGGATGCTCATACAAGGCGATCTTGATATCCTCCCAACCTCCGCTTTCTCTCATAACACCCGTGATAGCTGTAGCAAGCAAGACTGCCATGGTTAGAGCCTGGACAGCCAAGGGTGGCTGTTGTGATAATAGTGAGGGCGCAGGGGCAGCGGACACGCTGTTCACCAGCAGCGGCGCAAAGGCGAGCACGTGAGGCGTGAGGAGGAGATATAGAAACTGAGGGTGGTCGAGGTTGCTTGGAATGGCGACAGCACAGCCCAGGTTGATGGCAAGAATGGCGAGCCACGAAAAAGGGAGCCAAGAGGGTTGTGCTGGCCGGGATGGATCACTCTTCGAACCCTTCTTGTTCTTCGAAGGATGCCCCTCATCATAGACTGTAAAGGCGAGAAAAGACAAGTTCGCTGCAAAGGAGATGGCTACAATCTGGCCCAGAAGCATGAATATCCAGAGATGAGGAATCCTCCCCTTCTTGGCTGTAAACCCAACTTTGTCAGCATCTGCCGTAATTGAGACTCTGCCTCACTCACATTGAGCTGCGAGCATGATACTCCAGATGCCGCAGAATCCAAAAATCTGCAGTGACCACCAGGCTCTTGCCGGCCTCTCGAGGGTCGACACCCAAGCTTGCTTGAAGAGAGTCGTGTCACGGAGCCATTCCCCGAGGTGAAGCTTGCTGGCATCAAGACCAGCTGGCGCAGACGCTGTCCATTGTAGATACGACCATTGGAAGAAGCAAAACATGTGGTACCAAGTAGTCGCTAGGCTCAGAGCCGCCAGGGCGCTGAAGACGAGTATCGCATTACGGCGGTGAGACGCATCTTTGCGAGGTGAGACCTGGGACCGGCGCCAAAGGAGATGTAGGCAACGGGCAGTGAGGGCGGTGCAGGTTAGAAGATATCCGACCAAGATGCCAATTGGACGGGCATTAGAGACGTCGACCATCATCAGAACAAAGCAATTGCCACTGAATCGCTGTTGTTGAGTACGAATTCGAGCATTTCATGTGCAAAACTTGGCATCCATTGTTGAGACATGACCCGCTCTGCCTGCCTCGGCTCGGCGTCATTGTTGCACCGTCTTCGGCGCAGCATCATAATTGCGCCGGTCTCACAGTTTAGATCAATGAGAATCGACCAATTAATCAGGGAAAAAATCGCTTGTGGGAAAAAAAGGAAAAACAGGAAAGAGGCTAAAAAGGGCAGGGGGGGGAAGATTCCACGTCTTCGCGGGCAGCCAGACCAGACCATGGCGCAAACTCAATTGCTCATATGGAACATCAACAGAAGGCGTCCTCGTTGGAGCAGCGACATGATCTCGCGGCGCGCAAAAAGGTCGCCGTCATTGGCACGGGACTTGCTGGCCTCACTACGGCATATCTGTTGCGTAACGACGAGCGAGGGCGGTATGCGGTGACGCTGTTTGAGCAGGTGGGCGCGCATCTTGATCAACAGCAGCTTGGACACGACACTGACTACCTAGCTTAGGCCGACCGCCTTTCTTTCGATTCTGCCTCCGTCACCGTCAAGAATGAAGAAACCGATCTGGAAGAGCGCATCGACTTGCCGATGCGCGCGAGCGCTGGTGGTTACTACGGTCACCTGTTGCGCATGTATCACCACCTTCGCATCCCCCTCCACCCGATCCGATTCCTCTTTGTCTTTGCAAAGGCATTCCCGACGAACAGCGATGGAACACCCCGACCAGACGAAACCTACTTTGTGCACGCGTCGAACCTGCACCAGATGCCACCGCCGTGGCCTGGCAATCGCGGCGTGCTAGCCCACATCATCGAGATCCTGTACCTGATTGTCTGTCAATTCTGGTTCACGCTGGCGTGCTTCCTTGTTTCCCCATTGGAGGGACGCGCGACTTCATCAGGATACACCGAATCGCTGGCCGAGTACCTCGAGAGAATACGACTGCCCCGACGATACGCATCGCATTACCTCCTTCCACTGCTGAGCAGCGTGTCGACCTGCTCTCACGACGAGCTCCTTGCGTTTCCGGCGAGCGACGTCGTCAATTACAAGAAGCGTTCCCATGGGCAACAACACTACACGGTTTGCGGAGGCGTCTCCCAGGTGCAGTCCAGGTTGACGAAAGGTGTGGAGGATGTGAAGCTCAACAGCCGAGTGATCGAAGCTGTGCCAGGTCCAGACGGGGAATCGGTGATTGTTCGCTGGCAATCGACGGTCGACGGGTCATCGGGTATCCACGAAGAGGTCTTTGATCGTGTGGTCCTTGCCGTCTCGCCGGATGTTGCTGGGGCAATCTTCAAGCCGCTGAGGCCGACCCTCGAGAAACTACCTACACGTCACGTCGAGAGTTCCGTTCTGAAGCCTCAAGGCGGAGCGAATATTTACGTAGCCAAAGAGAGCGACCCGAGTGCGAGCTCGTGCGCGCACCACCTCGCCAATACCTCACCATCTCAGATCATCACGCTGAGGACGCTATTCCCCAAGTCAGATAGCGCCCGGACCGAGGCCCTGCACACAATGCCAAGCCGAGTCGTCGTCAGCACATGCCCCTTGCAAGAGGACGCAGAATCGAAAGCGACGCTCCGCCGAGCGAGATTCACAAGGACGCTGCGGAGCACGGAGAGCAAGGCCCTGGTCCAGCAACTCGTGGGGGAGTCGAGGTCTGCCAAGAAGGAGGATGACGCCGCCACTGCTTGGGTCAACGGGCAGGACAACGTCTGGTTGGCGGGGGCATGGTGCTGGGACGGCATGGTCCTTCTTGAGGGATGCATCGTGTCAGCAATGAGGGTCGCGTCAGATTTTGGTGTCGAGATTCCTTGGGAGGGTACAGAGTAATGAACATTGAATTGAGCCATGAGTTTATGAATGAGGCATTCGTTTAAGTCTAGTATGAGCATAATTCAATGCATGCATAATCACAACCATTAGTCAGCTTTTGACATGTGGGTACCTCAATATCAGGCCAGTTAAACGAAGCCATCACAACGCGAAGCTTTCGCAACATTTGAAAGAAAAGGTGGTCGTCAACGAGACGCTTCAATATGGACTCGTCCGCGACGCAGAGTGGCTTTGCCTCTGGATTCTTCGGGGGCATCATCTTCACCCTGGTTATCATAGGGCTTGTTGGTACTGCGATTCTGCACAGGAGCGACATCTACGGTCTAGGGCACTGGAAGCTCAATATCAGATCTCCCCCACAATCCATGTGGATGAATGTCGGTTACTGGTAAGATTATTACACCTACAGGGTTTTCTTCCTATTGTATGTAACGTCGGATATACAGTGGTAAGCTGACATATCCCAGGAAAACCCCCCAAGGCGAACCCATCAAGGACTTCCATGAGGCCTCTTCATCTCTTCTGAAGCAGGTTGTCGGCACTGCCGGGCTGCTAGATCAGGAACTCGTCGCAGCTGGATCACGTGGATCCCTCGCCATCCTAGACCTGGGCTTTGGCTGCGGCGACCAGACGTGGGAACTCGCACGAATCGCTCAGTCACAGAACTGGGATGACTTTCGCTACGTGGGTCTCACCCTCAACGACGCCCAGGTTCAAACATCACGCCGAAAAATCTACCGCGAGATAGCCAACGCCGACAGTGATTCAGGAGTCGTAACCGCCGAATCCTTCAAGCTCTTGTGCGCAAACGCTGCAAAGCCCGAGACGTGGACTCCTCAGGTGGCGGACGCCGTCTATTCGCTGGCCGATGAGAGGTTCAACGAACGGTGGCTGCTCGCTCTTGATTGTTTATACCACTTCTCCCCGTCGAGGAAGCCCATCTTTGAACATGCAGCTAGGGAACTCGACGCGCAGTTCATGGCTTTCGACCTCCTCATCAACGAATCAGCTTCTTCCATGGACATTCTGAAAGCCCGTCTCATCGGCAAGATGATGGGATGTCCTCTCAATACGTTTCTGACAGAGAATCAATACAGAGATCAGCTAGTTGAGTGCGGATATGACCGCAAGCTTATAACGATCAAGGAGATTACAGACGACGTCTTTTCGGGACTGGTCAAGTTTCTAGATCGTCAGGATGAGTTACTCGCAGAGTACGGCGTGTCTCTGGGTGGTTTCAAACTGGCTGGGCGGTTGTTTAACTGGTTTGACAGGACGAGAGTTGTCAGGGCCGTCGTGGTGGTTGCCCGCACCAAGGACAAGACGGGCTAGGTTCCAAAGAGTATCCAAGAAATCACCCAATGAATTATCCAAGGCAGATCTCGTTCAACACATCATCACATTGAAACTATTCCTCCTTCAACTGCCGCCAGAGTGTCCTGTCGGGCCTTGGTATGGGTCGACCGGCCCCGCCGACCCCGAAGTTGCAGGGGGAAAATGACATGACCATGTCGCGCGTTTCGCAAGAGACTCCATAGCAGCTGCATGACATGATAAGAATCTGCACGTTATGTATGTATGTACGGTACCCAGAGGGATGAACCCACCGTGTTGGTTTGTTGGATCTAGTTAAGCGGCAAGGTTTGTTCAAACCTGTATAACCTTAGGGCTGTTTTCTGCGAGATTAAGTGTTCCTATCGATTTCCTGGAAGACGATCACATTTTTGGAAAGATGCAATATCAGCAGATTCTGTCTACTTGACTCAGGAGAACATGTGCTCGGACACACGGAGATTTCTCACATAAACAGTCACTCAGACGCAGGCGGCGGCTCAAGCCGCGATCTTGGATAAAATACGCTCGAGTTAATCAATCGGAGCAGAAAAAAAAGTCTTCACATGGCAATCTATCTGAGGCCGGGCCTCGGACATGGCGAGAGGGGGGAAAATCGAGCTGCAAACACGGACTCGAGGCTAGATTAAGGCTTCGGAGCCGGTGTAAAGCCCGAGCACGAATTAAGCACTGCAACTATTACCGTATTACGGACAAAGACCTTGTTTTCTGTCAGTCACCGAGAGGCCGCCACTGGCCACATGCCACTCACTCACTCACAGCGTGATGCTAAAAGTAACCACATGGCTGCACGGATAATACCTTGTCTCCCCAAAGGGAGAAGGTCATAGCTTCAAAGGGGGGGTGGAGGGCCATCAATCCGGGGAGTTATGCCACGTATAGGAAGCCGTGAGATAGCTCCCGCGACAGGGGTATCCTGCAGGAACCACCAGACTCTATCGTTTCACGCTCTAGCGAGGGGGTCGCGGGACGAGAATCCCTTCCTGGAAGCTGGCACCGGGAGGGGACTTGAAACCACGCCTGCGTAGGGCTTCGTGTCAGGTTCAGCGTCCGCGGGACATGGCTCTCTCCAATCCACATCACCTAAACTCTAACTCTTTCGTCGGGTTTAGAGAGGACGTCTTTGTTTCAGCTCTGCGACGGCAGTTGGAGCATGTTTGTTTTTTTCCACTTCTCGTCTATTCCCTTGGTGCAATTACGTCAGTTATTTGCCCTGCCCGTTTCAAGCAGAGAATTACGAAATATCTCTCAGGCGACAACGAGTGGGTTCCAGGCTTATTCTTGAAACTTTGATGGAGACTCCCCCGATGAACGCGAGACTCGATGGCCCGTCGAACAAGGGGCCGCCCCCTGCCATAGCACGCCAAGTTATACCGTTACCGGCAAAAAGGGACGTAAAAAAAAGAGACAACCCATGTTTGCTGCGGGGTCTGGGAAGGTCATTCTTGTTCCCCTTCTCTTCCCTCTTCTCGTCTTCTCTTTTTATTCCGGTGCCGCCCTTCGACATTCAAGACCGCGGCGGGTCGAGAATGTAGCCATGAACCTCACGCCTCGCGACGACGACGACGATAAGCCCGTCCATGGCTTCATCAATCCATATCCAGAGCTCAACGCTGGCCTGTGGTGTTTGTTTCTTGGCGCAACGGCCTTTCTGGTTCTGAGGTTATGGGTGAAGGTGACTCGACGACATGGCATGTGGTATGACGACTACATACTCATTGTTTCATGGGTGAGTCTTCTCTCATTCCCCCCCTGTCATCGACATGACGACTAACAAAGCCACAAAGGCCGTCCTCCTCGCAACCGACTCCCTCATCGTGTACCAATTCGGAAACGGCTACGTACTCAGGGACTCCACGCTGGAGTGGGATGACCGCATGCACATCCTCATCAACATATCGTCATGCGGGAACCTCATCGGCCAGGCATGGACAAAGACGGCCTTTGGTGTGACGCTGTTGAGGATGAGCAACCGGTGGCAGCAGGGGATCATCTGGTTCTGCATCTTCACCATGAACATCTACATGGTCCTCAAGGTCATCTTCCAGTGGGCCAAGGTGTGCGACAAGGACAGCTATCAGGAGTGGTATCGGCTCGACTTTTGCATCGGGTGGAAGTTTAGGGATGATTTCAAAGAGGGTGGAAATAGTGAGTACTTCTTTAGGGGGGGATGAGACTATTGCTGACCTGTTGCCAGTTTACAACATCATTATGGACTTTGTCTTTGCTACTTTTCCTTGGTTAATTACGCGGTCATTGGAGATGCGGAGGGCGGAAAAGGTTGGACTTTGCCTTACGATGAGCCTTGGAATGATGTGAGTCTCGATACTCCTCGGGTATCCCGGACATGTTTGCTTACGAGTTGATAGTGTTGCGATTGTTGCGGCTATACGTGTTGGATGGAAGGATCAGGGGAACGATCGTGATGAGTATTACATGTGTAAGTGATCTTGATACTCTCATCAACTCTCACTAACAAACCATCACAGGGCGAAACGGAATGTCACAGATCTGGTAGGCCATCTCAGAGGACTCTTCTGTATTGATTTTACTAACAGCAACTCCAGGTACTCGTCTGAAGTCGCCGGAACAATCATCGTTCAATGCATACCGATCCTGAGACCAATCCTCCGCGACATTCACACATCCTTGACATCAAGAAAACTAGACTCAACAGCAGACGGAAGAAGCATCGCCTGGACACATTCACGCAGCACAAAGCACGCATCAGCCCCCTTACCCATAGCCGAAGAAAGAGCCGCCGGAAACACGGAGAGAATGGAACTAAGAGACATACCAGAAGAGCAAGAAGCAGGAGGATTCCAATTCTGGGATAAAACCCCACCGCCAGAAAATACACCAGGTCCCAACGTCATGTCACCGACGTCACCGCGGTCCGACTCTTGGCCGCTGGGCAGGGGGAGCGAGTCTGTAAGAAGTATGGAGTATGGGCACGGCAGGAGGTCTCATTCTAGTATTGGGTTGGCTGTAGATCAGGATGGGCAGCAGGGGCTATCACCGCCGCCTCGGAGAAACTGAGTGGGCGTTTTTTGCATTTGTTTTATATAATTATGGCTAGATGTCTCGATAGAAATGATGTTATGTATAGTATTCATATTATTCATTTGATCAGGGGTTTTATGTTTAATAAAGGGATGATGAATCTGCATCGAGCATTATAGAAAGTATTGACAACGAGCTGCGAGATGCTATTGTGTTTTTTGATATAGTTGAAGCCCGGCCCTTGATGGGATAACTGCGCTGATAGATAGAGCTGCGAGATGCGATGGGGGGGCAGGAGTATCGCTCGGGTTCGCAATCTCCAAATCTGAGGACAATCCCAACAGGGGGGAATAGAGTAAGGGTTTATGAAAGATACATGCAGTATAGTATAAGTCATGAATTATTAAGATTTACAACGTGAATTAGCTTAATCTTGCCTTGATCTTCTTCTGCGGGGTATGATGATGTTATCTAAAGAGCTCAATGACCTCCTTTTATCACAGTATGGCTTCCAATGATCTCGAGAGAAATAAATATATCAGTTACTTTTCATCTCTAAGTCTAAACCATTCCTCCTGGCCCTCTCGGGTAGGCTAGGCTGGTCAATGTCAAATGACTCTACCGGGATTCTTTCAACACATTCTATATCTAATGATGGATAGCCCCAGCCAGAAAATCAAAGCAATACAGACTTCCTTTTCCCTCCAAACTCACAAACATCCATGCAAATACACCAACAAGCCGTCTCAACAGACCTTGAAAAGACTGCTCCCCATCACAGCTTCGACCGTGGCTCCTTGGCCGACGCCGTAGCAACAGATCTCAGATCCGGCAACCCCTGGCCTACCCACCCATCCATGGCCTCCTCATACAACTCCTTCTGCTTCTCCAACGACGCAGGAGGCCCCTCGACTCCCCTCCTCTGTCTGCTCTCGGCAGTCTCCACAACCCAAGCCCCATCGTCGCCAAAATCCTTGAAATTATAGGCCCTCGCCTCGCAATTCCTCCACGCCGTGCCGCAGCCTCGGGTGCTGTTCTCCCACTCGTTGGTCAGGTAGTGCAAGAAACTCCCGTGGGCCACGAGGGCAATGTGAATCTCTTCATCCGTGTCCTTGCTCAGCTCTTTGGCTTTTTCCCGGAGTATCCTCCTCACTACGCGGGCGCGGGCTGCGCAGGCAGGACTGACGGGGCTATTTGGTCCGTCGAGGTCCTTGTTGTTCCAACCACGGCCGACCAGGCCAAGATCAACAGGCCATCCATGCTTTGTCGTCGTCTCCTTGAGAAACTCGAGCTCTTTCCCGGTATCACTGCCATAGTCAAAGATCTCCTGGGCCTCTGGGATGGCGAGAAGAATTTGTGTCTCAAGGGTAGGCTGGAAGACGAGGCATGCTGTGTGGATGGCTCGGACCAGGGGAGACGATGCGACAAGGCTTATCTTGGACTGATCCTGGAACTGATCGTGTCGGAGCTTGGCGCACTGTTCCTCGCCAAGAGGAGTCAGAGCGGGGTCCCTCAAGTTGAAGAATTCCGCTCCAAGGTTGTGATAGCCCTGGGCGTGGCGGACGCAATGGAGGGTGACTTGACTGGACATGGTTGATGAGAGGGATAGTTGAGATTGAGCAAGACTATGGAAACAGCAACCGTAGACTTAAGATATTTATCAATCCTAAGAAATAACCCAGCAGAAAAAACCATCCGAACCTCGCCTTGAACCGCTCTTACCGCTTGGTGCAGATTTCGGGGTCCATTTGCCCCATCAAGGCGCGTCAAAGGCGAGCTTACCCACCAAGCCTCTTCTGGCAACTCAGCGCGGCTTCTGCTGCAACGTGCTGGATTTGCTCATCGTCAGAGGTTCAAGGCGCGACCCATCGGGCGCCGGACGTGCATAACACTTGAGTAATGGTGGGGAGAAAGAAGCAACGTGCGAGATCGCAGATGAGTGAGATCGAGCAGGACCGGGGCCACAGAGAGATAAGCTCGTTTGGTAACTAAACGGGGGAGATAACTAATGAGACAACTAGGGCACTATGTTTAAAGATA
>JABFEX010001419.1:0-12689 GCA_013623515.1 Fusarium illudens | reverse complement strand
TGCATATATTATAATATAATAAGTATAAGCTATCTAGCTAGCCCCCTAAGAACTATAAATCGGGATTTAAATCTAAAAGAAATCAAATAAGGCTAGTAAACTTTATAGTAAATTCTATAAGTTATAAGGTAATTTATTAATAGTCTTAAAGAAGCTTTCTAATATTATATACTTAATAAAGGGACTATTAGGCCTATATATAAAATAAAAGGTATATATTAATAATTTAAAACTATATATATAACGCTTAGTTAGACTTAAACTACTTAGATTAAATACCTAAGATATAATAAGCTATTACCTAGGTATATAACCTTAATATAAAATAGACCTAGAGGATAATATTAGCCCTTAATAAAACCTAATTAAATAGACTAATAGGAGGCTAGGAATAAATAAGGATAAGACCTATAAAAGGGGTTATTACTAATAGATAAGAAAGGCCTATAAGATAATAGAGTTTAAGGCTCTATTTAATATAAAGGACTTATAACTAAGGAGGATAGGTAGAGAGATAATAGGGTTATTATTATTAAGTATCCCGCTAGCTTATTATAATTAGAAGGGTATATATATAGATTAGTTATAATAAGTAGCTTAGGTCCCTCCTTAAAGAGGGATAAGGCTGGTTAGATAGACTTAGAGGAATTAAGTATCTTTATATTACTAATAAACTAACCTAGTTTCACCCTTCTCCTCTCTAATTATTCCTCTGATTGGCAGCTCTGGCAAATCCGGCCCCTTAAGTTTGCTTTTGCGGAAGTGGATGAATGGCCAGAGCAAATCTCCCCCGAGGAGAGGACGGAAGAGGCGTTGGACAAGATGGCCACTGAGATCACCCCGGATTTCGGGAATGAGAGCGACGCTGAGGAGGATGACCCGGCGGAACTGGGTGTCCTCCTTCAGACTGCTAAATATTGCGATGCTACCTCAGGAGGCGCAGCTATTGAACGGAGCAGCTCGCTTGCTGCGGCTTTGGCCATCGCCATTCGGTTGGCATCTCAGCGTACATTGTCCATTGATGAGATTGAGGCAGACCCAAAAGTACAAAAGGCTCTCGGCTACATTGCCACGAGGATGCACGCGAACCCGGCCATCGACCGCCTCATTGGGCACCGCACCAACTGGCGTCTTCTTTCTACCGGCGCCTTGGCTCGAAAGATTCCCGTCGACAAAGCCAAAGTCGAGGCCTTCGGCCAAGAAGTCGTGGCCACTTTTATTGAGCGCCTGGAGAGTGGCCGTCAGACGCATCCTAGGGAAAGGAAGTCGATCAGAGAACTTCTTGAGGAGCTGGACCGCAACACGAGGGCGAATAGCACAAGCTATTATGACGCCATGGGGGAAGAAGCACCAAGCTCTCTATTTGTTGAACCACCTGCAACCGACGAGCAGATATCGGCCCTTGAGCGCAAGCTTGATGTCGTACTACCAGATGACTACAAGGCGTTTCTCAAGATCAGCAACGGGTTTGGTGGCTCATGGAACGGCTACTTCCTCGAACCCCCCCTCTATGGAGTCGACGACGTTGACTGGGCAGAGATATATGGTGATGGTCTTCCTGTTGAGTTGCATGAGAGCCCAACTGGAATCATGGATCTCGAACTCTCAGGTGGAAGAGAGTGGCCAACCCACGGAAGGCCACTTGAGCTTGGATCCTTCGATGTACTTCGGGTCTTGTTCATACCACCACACGTCACCAAGAAAGCAATCAAGGCATACAAGGAGGTTATAGAGAGTCCCGATACGCCGGATGCCGTCAAGCAGCACACTCACAACCTCATTGCTTGCAAGTACGGGAGCTGGAAGGCGTTTGAGAAGCTCGAGTGGGTTGGAATGGAGGAGCACCATGCTGAAACCGTTGCCTGTGGTACGTTCACGCAGTTCCTACAAGCACGGGTTTGCAAATCGGAGGCGGGCGACTGGGAGGGTCAGGGGGAGAGAGACTGGAGAAGTGTTGCTTCCACATGCATGGCCGATGGCCCTTGACTGGCAGCTGGTAGAAGAGACAGCCTGGGCAATGAAGCAGAGTTTACTTGGTAATTTACAGGAGGCAAATTGGAAAGTAGCTGTCCGCGTTGGGTGTGCTGTCTCCGCCAAGAAATTCTGGCATAACTCTAGGTACGCGACAATATATTGTTTTATAGGTCTGATAGTATTCCTTCAGTTTGGTTTCTTTCGGATTGAGACTAGTCATACCAGAGGTGATGAGGAAATGAATTCCCCGCTGGATGGCGATAAGGAGACAGTCCAAGGTTGAACATAAACAGGCTGTAGCCACCCATACAGGCTATTAAAAGGTAATGAAGAAACGACTTCATCAGAGAGAAAGGTTAACACAATACGGGTACGGAGCGCCACCAACTGCGCTTTCCTGGGTGCTGCAGCTGGCTCAGCCTGGGGCTAGAACAGTTAAGTACTCTAGTTATAGACTATCGAAAAGAGCCCACCTGCGGCAGGGATTCTAATTTCCCGTCAACAGGGGCAGTCCCTTATACTGCCAGCCAAGCCATCCCCATATCTCTCATCGCAACACCCTCATCGTTACATAGGAGCTGGAAGGGGTCGCCTGTACTTCCTAATGTTTATAGGATCAGATTCAACTCATAAAAGCTGCTGACTGAGATGGATTTCAGCAAGTTCTGAGGATGGGAAGCAACTCTGTTACCGGCCGCATTGTGGCTTGCAGATCAATAGGTAGTCTTTCCACTAGTTCCATGCAGAGTGGCCCAGCCCAACAACCAACACTCAGCCTTAAAACAAAGAAAGAGAAAAGGGGCACACAGGGGAAGCCCCCGCAATTTCTTCCGCCCTTTCTCTTGAGCTAGTAGCCTCTTTCTGTCACTATCCGTAACTTGCTGTCCCTCGTTTTCAACCCAAACTTCACTCGTTAATTAGGTACCATGATTTCGTCTCGCCTCCTCACCGGGTCTCTGGCCCTGCTGGCCGTGAGCGTCGTTAATGCTCGGAAGTGCTACCCTTCCTCGATCTCCACCTTCTCGACTATCGCTACAACCGTCTCGACTAGCAACCCGCCTGTTTCCACCACCGAGAGCGCTGTCACGTCTCTCGAGACTGAGACGGAGAGTACTTCCACGGACGTTACCAGTACCATCTCAATCGATACTACCTCGACTGGCGCCACAACCACCGCTGCCGAGACTACCAGCGACACTACTACCTCAGCTGCCACTACTACAACCTCCACTGTTGTTAACAACCCGCCAGCCGGCAGCTGCTACGACGCCAGCGACTGTCTTTTGTTCTCTGCAAACCCTCTTTGTCCCCTGGGCCTGTGCGAGTGCGACGTCAACAGCGATTGCATCCTTCGGACCGACCTCGAGAGCTGCTCGACCGACTCCGAGTGTTCCGCGGGTGCAAACTGTGAAAGCGGAATATGTATCGACCAAGTCCGGTGCAGTGGAACAGCAGACTGTATGGCCAACCTGGATCTTTGCGTCTTGGCGAGCTCTTGTACCTGCATTGGGAGCGTATGTGTACTGGGATGAACGTCTTAGCCTCAGTGCCCCTCCACATAGGACTGCAGGAACCTCCGGGTCTGTGTTATCTTTACCACTGCTTGCTCGTATGTTCTCGGCCAGTGGATAGGAAGGCCAATGCCAAATACGGCATCTGATGGCCACGAGGGGGGGTGTAAAGGTCAAAGTAAACGGGAACATGGTTAATTCCTTTGGGCGATTGCCGTGAGGGATGTCTTTTCTTCACGCATTACAGGCTCTTTTAATGGGGTGGCCAAACTTGGCAGAGGGGAGATTGTGAGAGATGGCCGTTCTTTCTTTCTCGGTGTAAATAGGAGGCGACTGTGGTATATTTAATGTCCGTGCCAATACGGCGAATATTCTTTACCAAAGGAATGCAATTGCACTTCTGCTGACGATTAGCATATGATCCCATACCTACTGACTTGGATAATATACTTGTTTGATAGGATATTGGCAAGCAAAGGAAAGGATGGTCGAGAAGGCCTGGCCTCAACTGACCAAACACTTCTTAGCTTCCAAGGCAGCCATGCTACCGTGGGCCTTTATGGTTTTTCCCAAGGTGTGGTTCGGGGCTCGTCCCTCCTCGTTTGACGTTGGCAGGAGGTTAGTCATTGTTTGAGGCAAACGTCTCCCCTGGGGTTATGCAGTATCAAGTGCATCAGAATGCCAATTCGGCGTTGAGAAATGTCTTTTTTCACCATTTTGACCGGGCTCCCTCCCTCTGTTAAGCTTTGCCTGCGTAGTGTGTCTTATTGTCGTCGTATTAGCACTAGTGACCGGAGAGGGCAGCCTTGACGAGTTGAATAGCATTACGCCAGGTAGGAACGTTGATATTTATGTATGAGAGGAACACGATTACTCTTGTCATGGACTTTTGAATCGTTTGAAGCTGCACCCAGGCCTCACGTGCAGGGTATTTCTCTGATTGACTTAGGGATCGAATTGTAACTGTAAGAGCCTGGGCTAAAGCTCGAAGAGTCGTGAGTATAACCTTGGCCCTATTGCAGCTGCTGACCTCCTAGCCTTTGCTCACGATCCTGCCTGATTTTGCGGTACGCAGAGCGCCGTATCTTGTCCATGAGCCCTCTCCACTTGTTACCATCATCCTCCCAAGGCAGTCCAAGGCAGTCTCTCAAGCTCGCCGTATGATCCCGCTAGCGTCTTAAAGTCCAGTACATTCTGAATGTGTTTGGTGATGGCTTCTTTGTCGGCGTGAGTAGTGTTGTCGTTGACGACTGTGCCTGGTCTTTCCGTGGGAAGTATGTCCATCCATTCAGAACTCGAATGGACTCAACACTGTTCAATCGTCTTGGGCGTACCGCGCTCCGCTGGCGGTTTAACTTCCCTGGCCGCTTTTTGAGGTTCCGCTGTCTTCTGTGTCGCGTCCTGAATGGCTTGTTCGTGGACTCGAGTGACATTCTTAGACACATTGAACTCCGGGACATAATTATCATAACCCGGAATACCGAAGCGCTTTTCGAGCTTTCCAGGGGCAGTGAAGGTTATGGCCCCTGAAAGCAATGGCCGCGCCGCAGCAAGAGACCCGAGAAGCCCGGCGATGAGTAGGACTCGTAGCAGCAGCCGGAATCCCGATGGAAGAGCCATGGTGGTTGGTGATGACAGGAGTTGGCGATGACAGGAGTGGGTGATAATGGGAGTCGGTGATGATGGGAGTCGGTGATGGTAGCTGTTGGTTGTTTGGTCTTAGTACTGGGAGAATCCAATATGAAGATAGCGAAATGAATGTTGCTAGTTATACTCAAGAGGGGACTCCTTTACACTTTCCAACAAGGGGAAGCTCTCTGTTGAGATGTCATTTTATTGAGAGATGATGGGTGCTAAAAGTCTGTTTATTCGGGCCATGGCTGGATTAAGGCCAAAGCCTTGCACCGATTCCCCTTGATCGCTTTGACACCGTCGCCTCCTCCATATGAAGCTTATCACAGCAGGGCCGAGATAAGGTAATTCTCCGACCACCGGGTGGTCAAACTTTGATCATCTGAGCCGAAACCTTGCGTGTGCATCTGGATGAGTTTCCGAGTACAAGTGACATCGAGCGTTTATTGCTACTTGCGGGTGTATGGATGCCGAACATAGGCCCGAAATGCAGGGCCCCCGTTGATGCAAATGATACGCTTTATGCTGGTGGCTGTCATCGTCGAGTTGGTAATTTGTTACGCTTCCGTTATGTAATTCTTTCCCCTAAGAAGTTAGTCATATATCTTGATACACTTGGTACAGGTAGATTGACTGAAGTTTTGAACCCTGTGTGCAGGTATCTACTACGGTCGCAAGGGTAAGTAGCGGCCACATCCACGTCAGTTTGGAGCTCACTTTTATGTCACTTTACAGTGAAGACTGTGTGATACTCTGAGCTATCGATGACCTTGGAGAGACCTTATCGTGAAATGCCACGGAGAATTGACCTAACAGTGAGCTCTGAACTGGTGTGGATGTGGCCCCTACTTACCCTTGTGACCGACGGACCGTAGTACGTTGTCAAGGGCCCATGAACTGCCAAGTTATCTTGGCAGCCAGCAGTGCAACTACATACGTAGCCCCCACTGTAGTGTAGCCAATGTGTTGACAAAGGCCCAGGTTGCTCGTTCATCCCATGAGTGGTCTTAAGGCTCCAAGCCGTGCCTCGCCCCAGTGTTACGTCGTTAACAGCTAGCGCCTGCTGTAGGGGGTCTCGGGGAGCGTGGCAGATACCGGAATATTGTTTCTCTACTTGCTCCTTGGGCGGCTTATGGTAATGGGCGAAGGTACCGTTGCTATCGAGAGCCATGATTGGCCTGAACCCCTCGTCGTGACCTGATTGGAGCCTTAAGACCGCTCATGGGATAGAGTCTAAAATGGCGCGCTGGGACAATGTTCACGGTTGATGTCCATAGGCAGCCTTCTTGTGCCCTCTGATCTTTAGGCTTCTGCTTTCAAGCTGAAGAAGCTTTCGAGCTCAAGAAGCTTTCGAGCTGAAGAAGCTTCCAGCTCAAGAAGCTTTCGAGCTCAAGAAGCTTTCGAGCTGAAGAAGCTTCCAGCTCAAGAAGCTTTCGAGCTCAACATTTTTTCTTCCCCTCCACCAAGGTTATTAAGGTTCCATAGAGGGGAGAGCTCAATACAGCTCACGCTCTGGGAGAACAAGGAATATGCTTTACTACAACATTGACCCCAGTGTGAACCTGCTTGCGCTAGAAACGCGATGTTAGTACCATGTCAGGACCATGTCAGGCCCTACACATAATGTAAGGGCCCGGTATCGTCTTGACATGGTATTGACATTGTGGATGAAACCCCCACTTCCCGCGAGGTATAGAATTACAATACCATCCCAGCACCCAACACCATTACCAAGAATGTTCTTAGGCAGACAGCTCGACAGAGGGGAAATGGAGAACTCTCATGTAAGAAGGCCACTTGACAACTTTTGAAAAGGAGACCTCGGGTTCGATTCTGACTATATAAAGCGAGACCATCCTCGACAATAACCACAATAATTTCTCCTCACCACCATCTCATCCTCCACTGTTCCCCATTTACTTGAAACATCCTCTTCACCCTTTCCCAACCCATTACCCCTTGAGAGGCTCACCATTACATCTCATCCCTACCATGATATTCAAAGGTTGTCCCATCATGGGTTTGCTGACCCTGCTGGCCTTGGTGGGAGTGTCCTTGGCAGCGGGCTTAGTAGCCATCGCACCGGACATGAACAAGGCTTATCCCTATCCTTTGGAGATCGTCTTGGCTCAAGACGAACACAGCCAGACCAAGTTCGAGGCTGAAGTCTTCAACCTTAACTCCGAGACGATCAAGGTATTGAAGTTTGGCAGCTTTCTTCATAACGATGATGTTGCGCTCAAGACGGCCGACGTTTTCTTCCAAGGTTGGCTGAGACCCCGTCTTTTCTTTTCAGATACACTCTTGACGATTCCACTAACCCTGAGCCAGACAAGCCCGTGCGATTTCTAGGAGTTACCCCACGATTGAACTTTGACCGCCTCGGCGAGGGCAACTTTGCCTACATCAAGTGCGGCGAGTCGATCAAAGTGCAGTTCGATGTCGCCGAGCATTTCGATCTTTCAGACGGAGAAGATTTCACCATCAAGATGCAGGGCAGCATTCCGGTTGCGGAGCCCGACTCGACCATGATAGTAGGGTATATCCCTTACGAGTCAAACCTGATCCGATTCAATGTGGATCGGCGCCTCGCTGAGTGGACTCGCATGAGGTACCTCGCCCGCATGCCAGAAACCAGGTATCACAACTGCAAGGGGGAGAGAGAACAGATCCTCCGAGGGGCACTGTCCCAATGTATCGAGATCACAGTTGAAGCCGAAAAGGAAGCTCGATCTGGCTACGGGTGGAGGATGGAGGAAGCATTTGGTTCCTCTCACCGCTCAGTCCGCGACAAGGTTGCTTCAGTCTTTTCTCAGGCCGAAGAGAGATGCAGGTATGACCTTCGCCACATCGACAAGATTTGCAGCGAGCACTACGCCGAGTGCCTATCCAAGCACGCGATAGTCACAGCCTACCTTCAGGAGCCGACACTACAAGTTGGGTACTGCACCAACTTCTTCAGCCTGCCAGCGATGCCACAGAGGTGTCACATCTACGACTCATCAGAGGCTTGGGGCTGGCGTCCCTCTCGCGCCGGCACCGTGGCTCGCCAGGTGATCCAGTCGAATCTGCGAAAGACGATGAAGGCGAATGCCACACTTGACACTGAACATGGACTCGACAGGATTCTTGCCCTGGATGTCGACCGGAGTTTGCAGAATGCAGACAACTATGAGCTGTTCGCTTCACATGTCATGCTGAACTGCGACGGCGTCGACCCCCCCAGGAGCTCAGTGGTTCATGACCCTACCTGCTCCTGATGATGCTGGGTCCGAGTTATGACAATTACGGGGAGTTTTGACAATTACGGGGAGTTTTGATAATTATGGGGAGTTTTGATACTTGGTGGCAGCTTGGTATAACTAGAGAGGGAGGGCGACCGTTTAGATAAAAAAAAATAGGAGTAGTAATGGACGACAAGATACTTCTCTCATTCATCTGCGACATACTTGATGGCGCTCGAAGAAATATGTTGAGTTTCCCCTGTAGCTAAACGAGTGATATGGGTTTCGACCAGTCTGGCCAAAGAGAGTTCGATCAAGGTAGATATAGGCGGGTACCTATGGACTATAGAGCTTGTCTAAGGAGGTGCTTGTTTCTAGATGAATATTATACTAAGGGGTATAAGAATAGTATAAGATAAAGTATAAAAAAAAGTATAAAGAATTATAAGGCTAGGATGAATAGTAGGGAGTATGTGTTAAAGTTAGTAAAGTTTAGTATTAGGCTTATTACTAAGAGTTAAAGTTCCCTGGGACTAAAGACGAACGCAAGATACCTAGGTAGGTAAGAACATATCTACACTTAAGGCAGACTGAGTAACACTCTGGCCTTGATAGGCGTGTATAATCACTGGCAGGGCGACATCACCGTTGAGAATTTATAGCAGAGGGTTAAGACACACTCACAAATGGAAGGATTAGACGTGATCAAGCCACAATCCCAGTACCAACTCAGACCTTTCCTAGGGCTGTCTATTTAGGTATTGCCCTCGAAGTAATGGTTCACAACAGGCTGGTTTGTGTCGTTTCCATATGCGCTGCCTCCATACTGGAGGTACCCTTGTGTAAAAGGCACCGTAGGAAACTTGTTCAGGATGGCAGCAGCATCACCAAATACCCACACCGTGGCCATGCCCATGACTGCATGCTGAGCCACATGGCAATGCATCATCCAAGCTCCAACGTTGTCCTCAGTGACACGAATCCTCCACGCCCTCCAGCCGGCTGTGGTGTGTGGCACGCCCTTGGTGGCATACCTATACAGAATCGTAGTGTCTCGGCGAACAGGCGTAAAATCCTTGAAATGGTCTTCGTTTCGTCGAGCGTCGTAGGTCCCATTGCCAGAGCCTAGATCCCAAAAGTGCTGTCCGTGAATGTGCATGGGGTGAAAGTCCCAACCACCAGTGGGCCCATTGTTATTCTCCCATACAATATCAAGAACCTCGCCGACTTTAGCTGGGAAGGCCTTTGCCTCGGGGTCGAAGCCATTGTGCTCCAAAGCGAGGGTATAGTTTGGGGTCTGGCCAGTTTCGTAGATATTGATGAGGTATGGAACTTGATTGGCTGCAGCTTGGACACTCTCCTTCCATGGAAGTCCATTCTGTCTGGTTATTTGCGTTAGCATCATCAGCAGGCGCAGACTCAAGAAATCGACTTACGCCCAGGCCACAGTGCCGTTCAGCGTTCCATTTTCATAGCTTCCAGTCGTGAGGATCTGATTAATTTGGATGGTGACTGTCCTTGTTACCTCAGCCAGGCGGGGAAATCTGTCCTCCTTTTTCTCAGTCAGGCCTTCGAGGGTATACTCGAGATAGTCGTTAGTTGTCTTGGGCAGGGTGATAGGAGGAGAGGCAGGGAGCGAAGCTGGCAAATCCTGTGATTTGGGACATCGGTATTTCAAGAGGGCGTAACCGGCAATCTCCTGCGGTCGGTCGCGGCTCTCATATCGAATCCAGAACTGCGATCTTCCACCTTTGCAAACATCCTTTGCCGGTTTCGTCTTGAAGAGGTAGCTGAAGCGTTGGCCAGATGAAGCTTGTGAATGGTCTACCGTGACAAGTTTGGTGTATGCACTATCGGCTTCGATCACCTTGAGCTTGTCATGGTGCTCGATGCCCATCTTGACCAAAGACAAAGCCGTTGCACCGATGACCCGGAGCCGATACGTTTTGCCTGGGTCTACTTCAACGACGTGTGGAGCACATGTTAGGTCAGGGGCAGCGGTGAAGCTTCGGTTGCCGCTATTGCCTTGAACTGTGATTGCTGATGGCTCTCCAGACCACTTGAATGGGTCTGCAAGGAGGCCGGCCTCAATCTTGTCATCTTCTTGGGCATAATGGTCGCCCAGCATCAGAGTGATATCGTCATCATAGGGGTAAGGAGGCTGCTTGGCATCGTGAACAATCAAGGCTCCATGTGCCGTCAACTGCTGGAATCCAACATGGGAATGGTAAAAGTAGGTCCCAGCGTCGCCGTGCTCTGGCCTCAGCTCATAGTCGAAAAAGTGGTTGGCGGGGATCGGCCACTGGCTGACCAGGGGAGTGCCGTCAGAAAATGGTGCCGCTCTTTGGCTCAGGCCATGCCAATGCTAGTATTGTCAGTTGGTAGATCCAGTGCCTACTACAAGACCACTCACCACAGTGACGTTCTTGTCTGGCATACGGTTGTAAACTCGAATCCAGGTGGTTTGTCCTTCCCGAAGATGAAGAGCTGGCCCCGGGAAGGTCCCGTTGAAAGTGACGGAACTCCTGGTTTGGCAATCGATCTGGATCTCGCCCAGAGTAGCCTCAAGCACATAGTCAGGCACAAAACTGTTGTCGTGAACCTGGCACTCAGCAAGAGCCCCGGCCAGAAACGGCAAGAGCACAAATATACTGGACAGCATCTTTTGAAGTTGCGGATGTTGGGTTTGGGCGCTTATTTCACATAGCCGCGTAGGGGGAGAAAGGCGATGGAAGCATAGATGAATGCTATAAACGGACTGAGCACGTGTTGCCCAAGGTAATTGAGACTTGGCAGAGGGACATTCTATAGGGGTGGAAAATAAATAGTGTGCCTGGCAGCTTCCCAGATGCCCTTTGTTGTCTTTGTCAGACCCTGGAGAGTCCCGTGTGCCGGACTGAGCAGAGACTGGAGTGAGCACTAATGCAAGAGCACTGAATGAATTGACGTCATTGTCTGTCTATAATAGCAGATGACGTCAAGGTGTAAGCGCAAGACCACGTCAGAGTGCCTCTGCCCAGTATCTTGCCTCGTCTGTATAAGTTCTACCTTGACTCAACCTCAAGTCTATGCTGGTGTTTACCCTACCACGAGAATTCAGCAACAAATCAAGTCGTTGTTTAAAAGCTGCAATAAAGCTAGCCATCCAAGTTTCGCAAGTTCTTTCATTCAATGACGGCAAAAAAACTACGATAGCCGCTAGGGGCGCTAGTCCGTCGATCAACATCAGCACTAATCCGGAACCTCGTCCTTGGAGTTCTGTTGTCATTCCACCTCTTGTGGTTGGGGGATGGTTTGTCATGAGCCAATCAGGCTCGCACCACTATCAGTCAGTCAATCAGCCCTGGGCGTGGGGATTAACGATTGCTTAGATTTCCTCTGAAAATGCACATCAGCTGCGTACCTACCTAGGGTAGTTGGCCGAAGTCTTTCGACTGCGTGCCAGCGTTGCTCCTAGAGCTCACTGCAGAGCCATAATGAAGAGAGGTGATTGTCAGGCCTCGAACGGGAAGTCGAAATCAGGCAATGTGGCCTAGTAAATCACCTAATATAGGATCAAAAAGAGCAGTTCCGGAGACTGTGGGTGGCCGAAAGACAACCACAGTGTCCGTGTGGTCCCTCGAAGCCGCAGGAGCTGCGACTGCATCACGCGAAACACTCTCATTTGATTCAAATCGTTGACCTAGAAGTTCAGGAGAGAGGATGAATATGGGCTTAATGGAAGATGGAATAGTTAAAACGCCGTTACATAGACAAAGAGGTCATCAATAAGTCAAAGCGAACCATGAAGGAGTTTCATTTCAACTCACATAGGTTAAACTACTGGATACGACGCTATTTGCTACGCATCATCAACAAACAGTAGTCACCAAGGTATATCGCCTTGTGCTTCGAGATGCTAGTTTAAGTTTCGCCCTGGCTGTGTTCTCTTAGTCCCAGACTTTGTAGAGAAACGCCCTCAAGGGGGACGCCTGACCTTATCTGGGCGTGTCTCACTGGTAGCTCAGAGCCACAGGGTATAGTGGCGACTCTGGCTCTTGAGCTTTCTCCTTGTCCAGCTTGGCACCTACTGGATTTATATATTAGCGAGGTGCTCTCGCCAAGTTCCTTCCCAAGATGCTCAAGTGCCGGCTGACATATCTTCTCAGCTTTATTCTAATCAAGGGTTTGTTGCGTCGGTTGAAGGAGTTTTTTCCCCTTCCCAAATTAAGCCCTTCCGATAGAATCGGAGTGGCCTCGTCGCAAATATTTTGCATCACTAAGGGATCACGGGCCGCTTGCTATCCCTCTCTTGTTATTGCCAGTAAGGCTTAAAGAACCTAGCCTATAGGTACCTATGGGCGCCTAT
>JABFEX010001417.1:0-17892 GCA_013623515.1 Fusarium illudens | reverse complement strand
GTATTTAGTTTTACCTTAGCGGGATCTTAGATAATTACTTTCTATATTTATATCTTATTATTTATTATTATAACTAATATTTATCTTATTTACTATATAGCTTAATACGTCCTCGAGAGAAAGAACATAAAACAAACTCTATATAAGAAAACAAATAACATAATAGTATATGCCGCATAGTTATATAAGAACCGTAATAGAAAAACACAAGAAATCTAACCCTTGCGCCTCGCTGCCTACTCTGACCTCTATTAGATGTTAGTAGTATCATTCTCTCCTCTCGCCCGTAGTCGCATCAGGATTAACTGCAGCTTCAGGGTCCTGATTATTCCGGCCCTTCCTGACAAAGACACCCTTAACCTTGGTCCATCCCCGAACCAAGATCCCGTAGACAGCCACGAATGGCTTGCTAACAACACCAACAATGGAAGCAAACCAAGAATCAGGGAAAAGCCGAATAAGAATAGCCCAAGGAAGACAAAAGACGGCAGTAACGATAGAAATCGCCCACTGCGTGCCATCAAGTCCATCAGGATTAATCTGAAAAGCCCTCGATCCAACAAAGATGATGGTGACCTGAAGGCCAATCATGAGGAGCGTGATGATGACGAAGAAGGGGTTTCGCTGGATTCCTTGGAAAATGTTAAACTTGTTGTCGAGGCGACGGTTGTTGAACTCGTTGAAGATTTGCATCCATACGAAGGTGTTGAAGATGATGGTGTCGAGTTCGAGCTTCTTTTGGTCGATGGAGGTGTCGTAACCGAGGATCTTGTCGCCGGCAAAGTAGAGGATAAAGGTTACGGCGAGTTGGAAGATGGCCTGGCCGATGATCATTTTCCACATCTAGACATTACATGTTAGCAGGCTGAGACTGAAATATTGGGGGATGTGAGCTTACAGTGACTGTGATCAATGGCTTCTTCTTGCCCTGAGGAGGTCGATCGAGAATCTCTTCAGTGGGAGGATCAGTGGCAAGTGCCAAGGCCGCAAAGGTATCCATGATGAGATTGACCCAGAGAAGCTGAACTGCTTTGAGAACAGACTGCATCTTGTCGTCATAGACGGCAGTAACAAACGCCAAGAGAACAGCGGTGATATTGACAGTGATTTGGAACTAGTGCTGTTAGTACACATCTCTTAGCTGTAAGGACTTGACTTGACTTACTTGTAAAAACTTCTGGACGGCATCATTAACAGCTCGTCCCCATTTGAGCGCCGTGATGATGGAAGTAAAGTTATCGTCCATGAGGATAATAGAAGACGCCTCCTTGGCAACTTCAGTACCAGAAATCCCCATAGAAAATCCAATATCAGCAGCCTTGAGAGCAGGAGCATCATTGGTACCATCTCCCGTGACAGCCACAGTCTCGCCCAGATGCTTTAGCCTCAAGACAAGAATCTTCTTATCTTCAGGCGACGACCGAGCAAGGACTTGAAGACGAGGCAAGACAGCGTCCATCTCCTCCTCGGAGAGTCTTCG
Organism: Fusarium illudens; assembly: GCA_013623515.1. Classification (NCBI taxonomy): domain Eukaryota; kingdom Fungi; phylum Ascomycota; class Sordariomycetes; order Hypocreales; family Nectriaceae; genus Fusarium; species Fusarium illudens. The sequence goes on along the minus strand of JABFEX010001417.1, from coordinate 16,412 downwards.
GAAATCAGGGCCTTCAATAACCAATCCGTCGGTGTAAATGCCGCACTCCCTGGCGATGGCCTGGGCGGTCGTCGCGTTGTCGCCAGTGACCATCCGCACGACGACTCCAGCACGCTGGGCCTTTGCCACTGCTTCAGGCACACCTGGACGGACGGGGTCTTGAATACCCACGACGCCGAGGAAGACTAGGTCGTGAAGAAGAGACGCGAACTCGACGGTCTCAGTACCAGTGACTTCGGCAGATGAAGGAGGCCAGCTCTCAAAGTCTTTGTACACGAGACCGATAGTCCTGAGAGACTTCCTCGCATAGCGATCAATAGCATCTTTCAAAGACTGGCGATCATCATCCGTGAGAGGCTCTTCCTCCATTATCTCGACATCTGCCTTGGAAGAGCAGTACGCGAGAAGAATCTCCGAAGCACCCTTGACAAGAAGACGATAATCACCTGATCGAAGCTTGACAACGGCACCCATGCACTTCTTGCTCGAGTCAAAAGGCATCATCTGGACGACATCTTCGTTGGCGCGAATTTGTGCCAGAGACTCAAGACCAAGTTGGTCCTTTGCCAGCTCGAGAAGAGCCGTTTCCGTCTTGGATCCGAGGAACACGGCTTGACCGTTGTCTTGGCCTTCAAAGGCAGTAGAGTTGATAGCGACGCTTTGAATAATCGCATCCTTGGCAGCAGGTGTGAGCTTTTTCGCCCAGGTAGAGATTGGTGTGTCCTCTTTTTCCGAGTTGGAGAAGCTAGAGTCGCCGAATGTGCCAGCGACAACAGTCATTCTGTTTGTTGTCTATCATTCAAGAGTCAGCATTCCAATCCATAGATCTATATTTCTTGAAACGAGACTTACCAAAGTTCCTGTCTTGTCGGAGCAAATCGCAGTCGCATTTCCCATAGTCTCACATGCCCGAAGAACCCTCACGAGGTTATTCTCCTTGAGCATCCTAGTCGTAGCAAACGCAAGAGCAAGTGTGACAGCAAGGGGTAAACCTTCGGGCACCGCAACAACAATGATGGTGACGGCGACGATAAGGATGTCCATAAATGACGATGCCTTGTCAGTTGCTGAGCGGTTGTCGCCGGGAAGGTTTGCGAGAAATCGGAATAGGAGGACGAAGAAGAGGAGACCGGCTGCAGTACTTCCCAGCTTTGCAATAGCTGTGGCGAGTCGTTCCAGCTTTTTCTGAAGAGGGGTTTCCTCTGTTTCGGTGCGGACTGACATCATGATCTTGCCGTAGCTGCTATTGACGCCGACCGAGGTGCACAGGAATGTGCCAACACCTTGATATACTGTTAGGAACATGATGGTTCAATCGGAAAGGTGGAAACATACCTTCAAGAACCTTGGAGCCAGAGATAATGAAAGGATCAAGACCTCTTTGGGAATGTCCAGCCTCTAAAGCCCTCATGACGGCCATACCTCCAGTCTTCTTGATAGCATCAGACTCGCCTGTAGCAGACGACTCGTCACATCTAAGATCATGTCCATCGACAAAGATACCGTCGACGGGCACAAGGTCACCCGGTTCAAGGTGGAGGATATCGCCAACGAGCACATCGTGAACGTTGAGCATAACCATCCTCCCCGAGCGGGTCACCTTTACCTCTCTATCCTCCTTCTTGGCATTAAGCTTGACAAAGGCACGCTCCTTTTGCCAATCGTTGAGCGAGCTGACGAGTGCGACAATGATGATCGCAACGCAAATAGCGACACCCTCAACCCAGTCAACCGGAGTAGGAGAACCCGGGGGGTGGGAAACGCCCAACGTCTCGTAAAGTCCCAAGCCGAGAGAGATGACGGCTGCTATCGTGAGAAGTATAAGCACCCTGTCGTTATAGGCATTCCACACCAATCTCCAAAACGGCGTGGCTTTCTTGGCGGGGAGGACGTTGCGTTTGTACACGCGTATACGATCCCCGAAAGCCTCTGTCGTGGTGGACGTGGAGAAGGGCTTAGCAGTGGGCGTGCCCGGGGTTTGCCACTTGGTTGCCTCTCGAAACGTGACATAACGAGGAGCCGCCGTTTCCTCCGCGCCCAGGCCAGCAGTAATATCCGTCTGCAGGCCGGTAGCTATGCCTTCCAGGCCCCCCAGCGCGCGGAATGCGAGCAGCGATTTGGGGTTGAGCAGCTTGTTTAGATGCCCAGCAGAAAAGGCAAAGGGGTTCTTATCGACGGCAAAGTCATCTTCGGTTCCTGGATCCGGATGCAAGGCAGCTTGGAGGTCTATTTGGGAGGCGTTGCTGGCAGTTGATGTCGTTAGGAAAGGATCGGACATGCTTGATCGGATCGTGAGTCTTGGGCTCGAGGATGGCCGTCGTGTAGTGGCGGGAGTAGCCGGAGAGATTTGGTCGACCATGGTGATAATATAATATTTCGATTTATAATTTGGGCAGAACGACGAGAATACACCAAAAGGGAGAAAGAACCCAAGACGACGGAAACGTCCTTGATTTTATGCTTGGCGAGAGGAAACGAGGCTGAGGCAGAGTCCGCCTCCCTGTAGCACAAAAACGTATGGAATATACGAAACCGAGTGAGGCTATGCTGTGGAAGTGTAACAAGCCAAAACCCCGGCGGAGCTCCCTCCCGAGGCAGAGCCCAGGTATTTCAAGGCGAAACAGCCCCAGCCCAGCCCAGCCCAGTGACAGGCTCGGTGAGAATGCATGGTCTTGCAGAAGTGTGGCAACCAATCCGCATGCGCCCTCTTTGGATGGCTAGACTAGGCGGTTTTTTTAGCTGGTTCGCCAAGACTGGACTGTAGTGTAGATCTACTTGCGGTATATACTATTGCGATGGCTTTACCTTTGTCTAGAGGTGCCAAGTCTTTTTACTACTCTAGTCCTGCTTTCCTTGAACGCATTCTCGTCGAGTGTAGCTTGTTCTATCAACCAGCACGCAGCGTATTCTCACCACGCTCTTAATCTCAGACCTACCGCTCAAAGAGCGATGGTATAAAGTAAAAAGGTCTTTAAACGACAGCCATATTTCCCAGTTACAACGAACTGATGACTCATGAGTCCAACGCAACACCGCTCAACGTCCCGAAAGAACCAGTACAAGACCTTCTGAGGGGAAATTCGATGAGGCATTTCACTCAACAATCAAGCCAGATGCGACGCGAGAGTGTCGCGTCAAAGGGGCAGTGCAGCACCCTCCCAGGCTCCCACAACACTCAGAGCAAGTCTTGCCATCACAAGTCCGGTACTAACCTCAACACATGAAAAAGAAAAATGCCCCAAGGCACAGCCCTCTTCTTAAACACATCCTTTCTACAGCAGGCCATCATCTCCGTCTCGCGCGGAGGCAACTCAAGACTGAGATCGCCGAAGATGCGTCGTACTCATGGGATGCCTCCCCTACTGAAAACCGACCCCGTGGAAGCGTCACCGTTCCCCCTGATGACGAAAGCCTAAGGGGCTGTGTATCCCGCCGGGGTATTCGTGTCATCGACTTTGACGGCCAACATCGGGGGGGGAGCTCGGTGGGACTCGGCAGGGGATGGCTTTCTAAGCTTTTTTGAGAGGAGGCCTGTTCTGCGGAGCGAGGGTGGTTTGGCGTGAGGCAGTGCAAAAGCAAAATCGAGTCTCGGAGGGTTCTGACTCCGGAGACTGGCTCGTTTTTCTCGGTCTAATGCTTCATGGGGTCATGAGGGGCGGTGAGGCATCGAGATGGGCCGCTGAGGAGTAGACGAGGGTGTTGGGAAAGAGTTTTGAAAGAAACGGAGTTGAGCAGCTCAGGGCGATGAATACATACGGAGTCCAAAGGTCCGTCGGAGGTCTTCCTTCAAATCTGCCCAATGGAGCTTTTCATTTCAGCATGACACTCGCATGCTCAGATTGGTTGATCCAAGGCCAAGCGACCAGGGGAGGTGATTTAAGATCAGCCTTGGCGACCCACCTGGTAATTAAGCTTGTCGACAATAAGCTTCGACCTAGTCTGCTGAGGTCATCGACGGCGAAGGGCGAGACAATCCGCGTTTTTTGTACTCCTAAGCAATTCTCTGGAACCTTTTCTCTTTCGAATGTGACTCTTTCATTTTCAAGGCGGTGCTTCATTTCACAAGGGGGAAGAGTTATGGTGCTACTTGGTGGAGTTGGGATTTCGCGCACCACTTGTGCTGTACTGCCTTCAGCCACCCCTGGCATTGTACAGATGGATTGCAAGTACCAAGATAAGGCATAATTGTTAGAGCCCTTATCGGGTTGCAGGTGATGCCCAATCCATTCCTGCTGGATCATGTGTTTGGCCTCCACAACCCGATGGTGAAGCCGGACTTTGGTGACGCCCGGAATTGTTTGAGAGTCAAGGGAGAACCCAGGTCAAAATATCTGCTTGCATGGTTTCCATGTACCTATTCGAGGTGTTTAAACTTCATTACAGTACCTTATCGGCTTGTCACCGATACTCTGGTAGCGGTGCCCTTGGGTGGCTTTGATGCTCTTGGTCAGCTTGTCGGAGCAGCGATTCGCAATTGGGAGAGTCGCTCCACAGAGTCCAGAGCATTAAACGTGAAGTAAAATATCCCATGAAAAGTACGAGCACAAAAGCTTGGCTTTCGACTAAATGTAATCGGGGGCTCAGCTGTGGGAACGCGCAATGGGCACTTTGGAATTGCCACTCGAGTTGGGTGGCAAGGCCTGAGCTCTCGGGTAGCAGACAGAAGAACGAAAACGAGAAGGACATGGCCCTCGTCTATATACCCGTGCAGTGTTACTAACGTATTGCCCGCGGTAGGTTGCCATCTTCATCTCATGCTCCTGGTGTACTGAATATCTATGCGGCCAACTCATCAGGTCTTTTGACTCTTGACCAGTGAAACGCACATACAATTCTCTCTTTGGGTACTCGCCCCACTGCTAGAGCACTATCTACTACACTAACTATACCTGCGTAGCTATGCTAATGCCCCATCACATCTGGGGTGCAGGAATAGCGACACTGGCCCTCATTGGTCTAGATCCCTGTTCAGTACGCGATGGGAGTCTCCGCGCAAACAAGGAGATAGCTATGTGAGTTCCATCGTTACACAGACATCCACTCGAGTTTCAATTCTGATTCGCCATCCGGTTTGCCTGTTGTTGAACAAGTGCAACCAGTGGCCACTTTGGAGGTGAGGCCTCACATGAGATTTGTATGGTGGCTTGATGACTGCGTCAGTTGCCCACCACTCAGATCGTGGCTCGGCTATGGCATTGGCTATCATGGGACCAGACCGACGTGTAGTTGGTTGCCTTGATATGCATTGGAATTTTCAACTCAGCCGCTGCCTACCTACATCCCCTCCTTGCCAAGTGTGGCCCATCCCCCCCTGTAGCCAACACTGCACACCTGACCTATGCCCACATTGAATTTCACGCTGTTCTTTGCATCCATCCTTTTTCTTCCTTCTTGAATATGCCGTCGCTCCATAATCGCCTGGTCGTGTTAAACCACCTGGTGTCGTGTCGGGACCTTGCATACGCTCACGCATAGGGCGGGCAGTCTCCAGTTCTCAGCGGACATGACCATGCGTCAGATCTTATGCTGCGGGAGTTCCGCCTCGGGCGACGACGATGACGGCAACAGCCAGCCTGGACGGCCGGTAGAAGCCAGGCAGACTGTTTGTCGACAAAACTCGAATGGTACGGGGTACTCTGCTTCAATCAGTTGCGCTCAGGCTTACATGAATAGTGCCGAAACGCGTTGCCCCAGTCGTGTCAGGGCCGAAAGAGAATGTACCGTCTTCTTCCCTGGGGCCAAGCCTGACGACTGAGCCGCAAGTCGAGCAAAACGTCAAGTCGAATCTGTGGGATGAAGCCATGGGAAGCCTCTCGGATGATGACAAGGCATGGATCAACAACAACGCACAGAAACCCTCAGATTCGTCCGCCACCGAAGTTCGTGGAATCATAGCTCTGGTCGATCAAAAACGACAGGAATGTGACGCCAGTAAATGGGGGCCCGTCCGAGTATTCAACACCACCATTTCCCTGTCTGATCTGGCCAGCAACTCCATCGTATGGCTCAACAAGTTCAAGGCGGTCGGCGACACGATCGTCCAGTACGACCCAGGGCATGCAGCCCTGCCGTGGGCAGCCGTGAGGTTCATTCTCCAATGCGCGGTTTCATACCAAGAGGGCATGACATGTTCGCTCGTCAGCATCGAGAAGACGACTCGCATTGTCCACAGGTGCCAAATCTACGAGATTCTCTACAACCGCGACACGCTTGACGCTGAGGCCGCAGATGGCTTTGAGACGGCCTTGGTTGACCTGTATGCTTCGCTCCTGCATGTCCTCGCCCGAGTAGGACAGTTCCTGTCTAAAAAGACGGCAGGTCGCTCCCTCCACGCCATATTCAGGCCAACCGAGGGGTCGGACCTTCTCTCAGACCTTGAAAAGTTCGAGGCCGAGGTCATGAAGGAAGCCACGGTCTGCGAGAGCAAGCGAAGCGCTGAAGCAGATTCCAAGGCCCAAGAGCAAATCCTGAAGCTGCAATCTCTTTTGAAGCTCGAAGAGCCCATTTTACGAATCGACGAAAACGTCCAGAAGGCCCTCGAGAAGATGGAAATCGACGAGTTGATAGACATCCTGGATTGGATCTCTCCGGTCAAGTACAATCTACATCACGACCTGGTGAGGCAGGCGAGGACCAAAGGCACCTGTGAATGGATTCTCGAACAATCCAAATTCTACGAATGGCAGAGCGAGACCTCGTCCATCACGTTCTGGCTCCAAGGGTTCGGTAAGTGGCCCAGCTTCCCCATTGTGTTCTGAGGAAATCGGTCTGACTTCTTTACAGCGGGCTCGGGCAAAACATTCATCACTTCGAGAGTCATTGATATGGTCACAGGGAATCTTGGGAGCAAACGGAACCACGAAGGATTCGCCTTCTTCTACTGCAACCAGACCGAGCCAACCCGTCGACAAGCACTCTCAGTTCTCCGGAGCTTCATCAGACAACTCTCATCACCCAAGTCCATATCTGGCCATCTCCACCATAAGCTGAAGCAGCTTCACTTTGATTGTCGGCTGAATGGCGCGGGATGGACCCTCGATCTATGCAAGGAATATCTCGTCCATCTGTTCAACCTTTATCCTCATACAACTATCGTTCTGGACGCCCTTGACGAGTGCGAGGTTGAGCAGCGAAGGTTACTGCTCAACATCTTTGATTGGACCGCAAAGTCATCTTCTCGGCCTGTCAAGATCTTCATCTCCAGTCGCCCAGAAGGCGACATTCGACAGCGACTCGTCCACCTGCCCAATCTTGAGATCTCTGCTAGAAACAACGGCGACGACATCGCCACGTTCATCAGAGAGAGCACGGATAGTCTGGGGCCGTGGGGTCCAGCCCTGGAGAGAAATAGGGCCCTCAAGGAAGAGATTGTCCATACACTAATCGAAAAGAGCGACGGCATGTTTCAGTGGGCGAGGCTGCAGGTGGATCAGCTCAGGGTCTTGGGACACGAGAAGGACATCCGAGCCAGGCTGGGGACTGTTCCCAGGGATCTCAAGTCGTCCTATGATGAGATTTATCAGAGGATCCAGGACCGTCCCGAATACTCGAAAGTCCGCACGCTCAGGGCCCTGAAGTGGGTTATGGCCTCGCACGATCCCCTCTCTACCGAACATCTTTTGAATGTCATACGCGTGGACCCGGATGCCGAGGAGATCGACGAGCAAGGTGAAGTAACAGAAGAGCAACTTATTGGCTGGTGCGCAAACCTGCTTTCTCAAGACAACAACACGTCCTATATTACCGTCTGGCGGCCTTGTCACCTCTCGGTAGTCGAGTATCTCGAGGGCCGCTTCACGCCACCGACTGCTCATTTCTTCGTGACAGTGGCCAAGCTGTTCCTCCTGGTTGTCCCGTATGAGTGGAACGAAGGGACAGAGGAAGATCAAGATTCCATGTTTGTCGAGGATAGTGTACGAGATAATGCACGGGATAATTGGATGTTCTACGCCGTAGCATACGACAAACCCAGCATCGACTTTGGACTCGCCCCATATGACAGGATGGCCGCCATGGTCAAGAGGTTTATCGGCTCACTGACGCAAAGCGCCACGGCTTACAAGCACTGGATCCGCTATCTCGTCGCCAACTATATCTCTGCCCCGTGGACGCACACGGAGGTGTACCCTTCTTTCATCGAGCCGATAGACAATCCTCTATTTGGTCTCTGTGTCTACCCAGTTTTCTATCCTCTGCGAGACTGGTGGGAGTCAGACGATGTCGAGTTCGACCACTTGGCCGTGAACGAGGACGGGGAGAGTCTTTTGACCCTGGCCGCCATGTCTGGTTGCATACCACTCTGCGATAGTCTCATCAGACGAGGTACCCCGGTTAACCCTGAAACCCACGGCACATGCTTTGGCAGCCCTCTGGTAGCCGCGGCAGTATCAGGGCACGCCCATATGATTGAGTTTCTCGTCGAGCGCGGTGCCCAGGTAGACCTTCTTGTCCAGAAGGCCAAGTATGGAAGTGCTCTCGCTGCTGCGAAGGATACAACCGTGGCCCAGCTATTGATCGACAAGGGGGCAGACGTGAATCTGCTCCTAGAGGCTGGACACTACGGCAGCGCTCTCGCTGCCACCCAGAATACAAAGATGGCCCAGCTGATGATCGACAGAGGAGCAGATGTGAACCTGGTCCTCAAGGCTGGAAAGTTTGGCGGCGCTCTAGTCTCTGCGGTAGCTAGGGGGCTCGGCGATGTAATCGAGCTCCTCATCGAGAAAGGGGCAGACGTGAGCTTACCTCTGTCACACGGGGAGTACGGGAGTGCTCTGATTGCTGCCGCCTACAATCAGGACCTGGACAATGCCCGGCTCTTCATCGAGCTAGGAGCCGATGTGAATCAGCTCTCGTCGACCGACGCCTATGGGAGCGCCCTCGCTGCGTGTGTGTTCAATATCGACAGTCATAAGATTGTCGAGTTTCTCATTGAGCAAGGAGCAGACGTGAATGCGACCCTCGAGGGGGGTTGTTTCGGAAGCGCTCTTGCAGCTGCTGTTCGATCCGACCCCTATCAGCACGACGACCTGCATGTGGTAGATCTTTTGATAGAAAATGGGGCGGATGTGAATGCTCTCCTCCCAGCTGGACTATACGGCAGTGCCCTTGCATCAGCGGCCTCGTCTGATGTTTCCGCATGCAAGCTTCTCGTCAAGAAGGGAGCAGACATCCACCTTAGCCTCCAGCACGGGTCTTACGGAACTCCCCTTGTAGCCGCCATGTGCTCGCGGTGGGAAGATGTAGTCAGGTACCTACTGGACGAGGGAGTCGAGGTGGACCAGATCCCCAACAAGGGGGCGTCGGTCTTTGGGACGGCGCTGATGGCGGGCGCCTACTGGGGATTCACATTGGGTGTCGAGATGTTGCTCGAGGCCGGAGCCCAGGTGAATCTTCGGACCGATGTTGGGAGGTTTGGCACCGCGCTCGCGGCTGCCAGGGCGGACTTGAGGCATGAGGGCGGCGTCTTGTGGGACGTGAGTTGGAGGCTGGCGGAGGCGAGGCAAGGGAAGTCCAAGGTAGAAGAGCTGCTATTGAAGCACGGGGCAACAGAATGAAAAGGACTGGAACTGGTCTGGTAATGAATGTATGAAGCCGTCTTTGAATTTCTATCTGGTCCCTCTATTCCTTGGTTCTTACCGAATGCTGGAGGACATGCCTTCGCGTAGTTTGCCAGGGGGGCTGATGATTTGATGGTTTACACATCTTGATCGAAGCCGAGAGGATTACTCGCAATTATATACGGCTCTCACCGTGTTCCTATACTCGTTACCATGACATTAGTCGTAGAGCAACGCAATTCTATGTCCAATAAGCCAGCGTCATTGTCTCTGTATTATCAGAGAGGTAGGCAGGATCGAATATCCATTGTTCTGCATTGAGACTCTGTCCCCGACTCTACCTCATTAGGACTTTATATAACCTCAAATATTTCGGCGAGAATCTCAGGAGTCTGAAAGGCGCCCAGAACAGGCGTGCCCTCAAAGTTTCCTATAGTTATGCCCTTCCGCCGCGGGCCGCAAATGCCGCCATTTTCGCCGCCAACTTGCCGCCAACTTGCCGCAGCATGGGTTACAGTGGGTTTGCAATCTGGGGAAATCTTGGCTTGGGGAGATGGTCATTTTATAGAGATCTGTCTACTGTAGTGATGACACCGGTAATAGCTATCTAGATCTTAAAGGCTCTTAATCATGGCTTCAAGAGTGCGATTGATCTTCTTTGCCGTTGGGATTAGCAGTATGGAGTTTTACCCAGAGCCAAGCCCACCCACGTTTATGGCTGGGACGCGAGGAACTCAATCGCCCATTGACGATGACATCTTTTAGCCTTCCCGCAAACCAATTCCACTTCCCGTTATTCCCGCTCTTACCGTTCTTGCCGCCTGAAGGTGCCATTGACATTTGCCCATCCCCACAGTTGCTCAAACCCTTTCGTCTCTCCAGCGTCACAAGGCTCCCCCAGACAGGGTGACTCTGGCCAATTGAACCGTCGATCATGCCCAATTTACCTGGTTTTGTTAATCCAATTTCGTGATCCTCGGCCGGATCCCGATGCCGGGGGTCGGAGGCGGAACCCCGCGCTTAAGAGGTCAAGGTGGGCTCCGTCCAAGGGCGCGCCGGACATGCGGGAGAAGTCCCAAGCATTACTTTTACATAAACACGGCGGGCCTTTCTCCAGCATGATCTTTCTTGTTCCTGTATCTTTGTTACTCTCAGATTCGACATGGCGGCGTCCAAGATGAGGGCTGTTGATGTTACGGACAATAGTGTCTGCCCTACACCCATTGACACTGATCCAGAATCTTCACTTGAGAAGAAGAATCGTCGGTCTGATGATGACATCGCTTCCACCCTCAACGGAGATGACTCGGAACAGACATGTCCAATCGACCCCGGAGAACCTCCCGACGGCGGCCTTCGAGCCTGGCTGCAGGTCTTCACCGGCCATCTCGTCGCCTTCAACTCGTGGGGCTACCTCATCAGCTTCGGCATCTTCCAGCCCTACTACGAGGAACAGTTCTCCCTCCCGCCGTCGGTCATCTCGTGGATCGGCAGCCTAGAAGTCTGCCTCATCTTCCTCGTCGGCACCTTTTCCGGCCGCGCCTTTGACGCCGGGTACTACCGCACCGCCCTCCTCGTCGGCCTGTTCCTCCAGACCCTCGGCATCTTCATGACGAGCATCGCGTCAAAGTACTGGCAGGTCCTCCTGGCGCAGGGTATAGCTCAAGGATTGGGCAACGGCATTGTCTTTGCGCCGACGATTGCAAACATGTCGACGTACTTTACAAAGAAGAAGACGATTGCAATTTCTGCTGCTGCGTGCGGCGCTGCGACTGGGGGTATGGTGTTTCCCCTGATCGCGCAGCAGCTTCTGCCAAAGATTGGGTTCCGATGGACGGTGAGGGTGATGGGGTTGGTTGTCCTGGTGGCTTCGATACTCATCATGCTTCTGGCGAGGACTAGATTGCCTCCCAGAAAGGCTGGACCGATTGTGGAATTGGCGGCGTTCAAGGAGTTGAGTTATGTGCTGTTTGCCGTGGCCATGTTCTTTACTCTTTGGCCGACGTGGATCTCGTACAACTATGTAAGTTCGCTTGATGAGACGGTTTGCTTGCTTGTTACTTACACGCTATAGGCCCGTCAGTACGCGACTGACAAACTAGACGGAACGGCATCAGACTCGTTCACCATTCTCATCGTCATCAACGCCGTGGGCATCCCAGGACGAATGGTAGCAGCCTGGCTCGCAGACCGATACTTTGGCGCAATCAACATCTTCATCCCAACCATCCTCTCCGCCGGCCTCTGCATATACATGTGGTCCCAGGTACACACCCTAACAGGCGGCTTCGTCTGGGTCAGCATATTCGGATACTTTGGCGCCGGCATCCAGAGCCTCTTCCCGTCCACGTGCGCGAGCCTGACAAAGGACCTGAGCAAGGCGGGCACGAGGATCGGCATGATCTTTACGATTATTAGTTTTGCTGCGCTCACGGGGTCGCCGCTTGCTGGCAAGTTTATGCAGATGACGGGGGGTGATTATCTTGCTGCTCAGATGTGGGGAGGGTCGAGTATGATGCTTGGGGCGGCGTTGCTGTATGCGACGAAGAAGGCGGAAGAAAAACAATAGATTGGATATCTAATATTGCATAGATATAACTATAGACTTGTATACAGCACTTATATAGAACATTTCACAGCATATTTCATGTTGCAATTAAATGCTGTGAGACTTGACTGAGGCTCATTCGGCCCCCGCGCCAACTGTATCCCCGGATTTTTTGGCCTGCATGATGGATGGATGGCTTCTAAAAATTCAACCTCTTGTCCCCCCTCCTACATCAACAACTTCACCTCCAATCCCACAATTTCCCCTCATAAGCATGTCCCCGGCGCCATGGATATGCAGGAGCTGCACTCGAGCGCTGGCTCGCTCTCACATGCGCCAATTCGTGCGCTTCGCCTCCAATGGTTCGTGCAAAGCACCCCCTCACAGTAGACTGTACCTAACGAATTGACCTCTAGATGCCTCGTTGCTCCTCGCACCCGCCCTCCTCCAGCGCGCCCAGTCCATGACCTCCGAATACGACGACCTCCAAAAGACCCTCAACGCCTCCTTCGACTCTACAAAGGCCAAGCGCTTCGGCGAGCTCTCCCGCGTCGCCGAGGCGCTCAAAGCATGGGAAAAGTCACAAGCCTCTGTCGCCGAGCTGAAAGCCATGCTCGACGATCCAGAGCAAGACGCAGATCTTGCGTCTATCGCACGAGATGAGCTAGAGAGCGAGACGGGCAAGCTAGAGTCCGTTGCCAGAAACCTGTCTGCTAGTCTCACCCCGCGCCATCCGTTTGCCGACCTTCCCTGCATGATCGAGTTTAGGCCTGGACCAGGTGGTCTTGAAGGTCGATACTTTACCGACACGCTTTTCAAGATGTACAAGGCTCTCTGCATGCGAAAGGGCTACCGCCACAGCGTAATGAAGTACGAATTCGCCGACACAGCAGGCGACTCGTCCTCCTCAGCCGGCGAGAACCCCCTCCAGGAAGCCGTCCTCGAGATCCAAGACCAAGGCGCCTTCGACCTCTTCCGCGGCGAAGCAGGCATGCACAGGGTCCAGCGCATCCCCAGCACCGAGAGCAAAGGCCGCGTCCACACGAGCGCCGTCGCCGTGTGGGTCCTCCCGTCGTTCCCCGAGAACGGCGCCGGCACCGCCGTCGACTTTGAGGATCCCGAGAGCGACTTTTACGTCAACCCGCAGGAGGTCAAGATTGAGACGATGCGTGCGCGGGGTGCTGGTGGACAGCACGTCAACAAGACAGAGTCTGCGATTCGTATGACGCATTTACCCACGGGGACGACGGTGTCGATGCAGGATCATCGCTCGCAGCAGCGTAACCGTGAAGAGGCGTGGAAGATGATGCGTGCGAGGATTGCGGATCAGCGACGAGAGGCGCGTGAGGAGGAGGCTGCGCGGTTGAGGAACAGCGTGTTGTCCAAGACGCAGATTACGCGTGGCGACAAGATCAGGACGTACAACTATAACCAGGACCGATGTACTGATCATCGCGCGGGTGTAGATGTGCATGGCTTGCCCAACGTGTTGGAGGGAGGTGAGAAGCTAGATAAAATCATGGACGGTGCCAGGGATTGGCTCGTGAATAGGGATATTGAGCTTCTTGTCACAGAAGAGGATGTCAAAGAGAAGGAGGGCAAAGGGAAGAAATAGAGCGACAAATGTATAAAACTTGTAGAATAGTATTGTTGTATACAGGACCTGCTGTAAGTTGGATGGGATGGCCCCTGCTGACGGCATGAATACAAGTCGAAATATCCTCTCATGATACTCCTCGTAGTCTTCATCTCGGCATTCAACGCAATTAGACACCTGATTATACCCATATTCAAGACACCAAAACTCCTGGCAAGATCACATCCAGGATATCCATGTCTTGCGCTCCCAGCCATCAACTCCGTGCAACGTTCAAGAACTCCAGTCACAACCGCACATTATAAATCCCAAGCCCACATAGAGCGTCTCACATGAGACCTCCGAGGACTACTTTGCCGATACTGGCCACTTCCGCCTTGATATGATGACGGCTCTGATCTTCAAACTCCCGCACGATGCCTTGGACGATAATCTTGCGCACGCGCGAGTCGGCCTTAGTAAAGAGCTCAGCGACAGGAGCAGAGCACTCGCGGGGTGAAGGTACAAGGGCCAAGAATCGTGTATAACAATCGATCAAGACGTCGCACAATGTCGCAAAAGTCTCAAAGTAGTCTGGGTCGAAAGGTAGTGATGGTGTCAAGAGATGCGAATACTCTTCGCCAGGAAGAAGATCGGTCTCTGATGCCGCAAAGTTCATAACCGACGGCGCAGGCCCACCGGCTGCTGGCATAGGAGCCATCTCGTCCACCAGGGGATGCATATCAGCGGCAGATGTTGACCGTCGCGACTTGCCGCCCGGTCGGCGGAACATGCTAGGAAGGCGGGCGCGAGTCAGGGAGGCGGCTGTGGAGGAGTCGCCGTGAAGTTGCTGGAAGGAATCGTATTCGGAGAGGAGGGTGTTGAGACTTCGGAGGAACTCGATGGGAGTGGAAGAGTAGAGATCGACGATGGTAGGGAGGGAGAGGCCGAGGAGGAGATGGTTTGTTGCTTTGCGACCGAGCTTTCGGGCGTCGAACGAGGGCATGCGGTGGAGATCGGGTTTGTCGAAGAGGTAGGTCTTGAACCAGTGGACACGGCCTTCATGACTAGTTACTGTTAGTATGCTATCATAGATGAGCTACCCGCAAGGTGGGACAACGCACGCTTTGCGCAAGTAGTCGAGTGTAGATATGCGCTTGTTGGCCAGATCCGTGACGTGATGGTGCATAATGCTGACTTCGCTCTGCTGCCACACATTGGTTTGGCCAGGCACGCCATTTGGCGTAGGAGCATGAGACGCCATACCACCGCCTAAGTGAATCGTTGACCCGGTCGCGCTCCGGTTCAGCATCTGAATACCCAAGTCCGCGGCCGACGGGGGATGATGACCAGCTCCGTCGACGATGTCGGGTCGCGGTGTAACTTTGGCAGCGGCTGCCAGCGCGTAGTCAGGGAGTGCGGGGGGCGCTGCTGCGTCCGTCACGTAGGCATTTGGACCGTTTCCGAAGGAGCTCCCGCGACGTCGCGAACCAGACAGTGACGACTTGCGCGAGAAGGAAGGCTTGCGGTCTTTGATGAGATTCGGGAGGTTGGTGTTGAGGGGGTCTACACCGTGGCCGTCGCGAGTCGTCGGGCGGGAGACGGCGTTAGAGGAGGAGGAGAAGATGGAGGTCGAGAAGATGGGCGTGCCGGTGGAATTGGGTGTCTTGGGCGGCATTTTGGGCGGCGGGCTTGCTTGGGGTTAATTAAAGACTATCTGTGTGTGTGTGTGCGGTCGGGTCGGTCGTGAGAGGCTGTGCGGCAACCGCGCGTAAGGGATGGACACACACGGCGGTGGGATCGGCAAGCCCAGAGGGAAAGGATGAGACAGCGAGTGACCGGCTCCTTGACGTTTTCGAGCAAGAGTCAGAGCCGCAGACGGTCGTAGCGTTGCAGCCAAGCAAGGGGGGGGAGGGGGGTGGTATGGAGTACAGAGTTTTTGGTGCGGTGGTGTCTTGGGAAGTGGCGCTGAGGATTGCGCCTGTTGGCGGCTTCCCAGCTGAAGCCCCTTGAGCTATTGATCTATCGGTCTCGACGGGGGGCTCGAGGATCGTTGATTATGGTGCTCCGAGGGTTTGTTTTGTAGCTTGAGGTTGTTGATGTTGTTCTTTGAAACCCCTTGTTTGGAAGGGGAGGGACAAAAAGTGGATATCCAAATGCGGATTGGCGGTGATCGATTGCATTCGGCAAGGAGGGAAAAATAGAAGATCCAGAGGGAAGGGAGGGGCAGGGATGGGTAAGGGGAATTGGCCGCGCTACTGCAAGCCATAACGACATGTGCATTCAACATGACATGAACCATGAACTGTCATTATTCTGCATATCCATCTTGAGATGTTCCACCTTTCATCCTGTCAGTGATGCATGGTCAGTTGCCTACTGGTGAGTTTGACACTGATATTCTTTATTGCACTGTTGCCATCTGGCTGTCTCAGTGAGTACAGGTATGGTACTCCGTACTACAGGCAGCGCCACAAACGAGATGCCCCAACAGAGTTGCACTTCTCAAGGCGCCTTTGACGCATCCTTTTGTCAAAACCGTGGCCCTCGCGAGATAATTGTATCTAGACAAAATTGTCTACGAGGAAATACATGACAGGAAATTTGAAAATAGACCTCAATGATACAATGTACAGTCAAAGCCGCTCTTAGCTTTTTAACCCAGCTTACCTATATAGATACCTCTTATAAGCACCGCATTAATATTCCCTATCTATTAGCGTAATTATCC
>JABFEX010001416.1:0-10806 GCA_013623515.1 Fusarium illudens | reverse complement strand
TATGAGGTCAGCCACGGGACGTGGGTGGGACGTGGGGCAGGGGGGGAGGATACGTACCTCGCGCAATAGCCGGTGCATCTCCTGCAGAGCTTAACGGCGCTAGTGAGCTCCTTGCCACGCCCCTGCTCGACTAGCACGTATTTCCAGCGCTCGTCGAGCACCTTTTTCACGTTGGTAGGGACGTTGACAATGGAGCGCGTGGGGATGAGGTCGTAGTTCTTCTGGATGTAGCGATCATACAACTTGTCAAACCAGAAGCTGTCGGGCGTCTTGCGGTAGGCGTCCATGCTGGTGATCTCAGCCTTGTGGCGAATCTGACACTTGCCGCGGAGCGCAGTCAACGGGCTGATGTCCGAGTGCATCGTCGCAAAGACCATGCGTGTGTCTGGGGCCTTTCGCCCAATGTCCTTTGGCCGGTAGTACCAGTTGATTCGGATTGCGTCCACGGGCTTGCTGGTGTCATTCTGCGCATAGAGGAACTCCATGATGCGGCCCAGATAATATGGTTCTCCTGGTGGCTCGCAGACGAGGTACACATGATCTGCATCGCCGGGTTAGCCACGCTCTCTCTGTCCGCCGATTTTACGGTGGACCTCGGAGGGGGGGAAAGCATGTTACCATTTGCTTCCAGCACCGTGCCATCGTCGGCCACCATCCGGCCGTCGACAGGTCGTGCCTTGCAGTCGTCAAAAGTCAACATGTTGGTTTCGGGCCATGAAATGCCCGTGGTCGGTCCAGAGGCCGTCGTCGCCTTCTTGGACGATCCATTAGTGGAGGTGCCTTGGCTGGTGGAACCTGCTGGCTGGTTTGCGGCTTTGCGCTTCCGTGAAGGCTGCGAAGCACCCGCTGGGTGAGTGGTGGTGGTGGTGGTAGTGGTAGTGGTGTTGGTGGTGGTGGTGCTGGTGGACGCATTGCTTGAAGCGCCCGGCTGCTGCTCCTTAGGGGGATTCGCAGATTGCACGGCTTTGGCCTCGTCCGTGCCAGTGCCAGCCTTACGTGAATTGGCAGCGCCACGGGGGGGCGGCGCATCGCCGTTCGCGGCGGCACTGGCCTGTCGCGATGACTTTTTGGAGTCGTGGTCCTTCTTTTCGTGATAGTAGTCGTAGACATCAGCGTCGATGTCCTTGTCCTCGGCGTAGTTGGGGCGCGAGGTGCCCGCCCTGTTACGGGAACGAGTCCCGTAGGGTGACGCCGTGTCTGTGCCAGCGTCCTTGGCTGCACCATCAGAACCTGATTGAGTGGTCATCGGATCGGCCATGGAGTGAGCTTCAGGGTCTGAGGCTTTGGAGTCCTGAGTGATGAGTTAGAGAATGGGTCCAATCGCGACCGCGCCGGCACAGCTGGCTGCTTGAGTGAGAGAGACCAAGGTGTGAGAGTGGGAGGAGTAGAAAAAAAAAGGTGGGCAGGAGTATATAAAGCGAATAGAGTTGAGAGAAAGTAAGAGGAGCTCACATTTTGCTGTGCCATGACCTCCAACAGAAAATCACTTGCGCAACAATGAGATGAAGTGAATCGCGTATGAAGGCATGCCCGGAGGTGATGGGTTGGCGGAGGAGGGTGCGAGGATAGAAGGGGCGCGAGAGAGATCCGGGGATTCTCCTCTGGGCGAGGTGAACTATAGAGAGGCCACAGAGAAGAGTCACGAGTATAAAGAATAGAGATGGAGGCTCAAACAAAGTAGAATTGCCCGCCGTGATGGAGTGGAAGCAAGGTTGAAAGAGGAAGAGATGATTCCCAGGCGCCGGGAGAAGAAACGTTTGGCACTCCAAGAGCCCTGGCCAGCCCGTCGATGCATGGATCCTGGCCCACACCCTGCTAAAGGAGCACGGGGGGCGGTGTTAGCACGAACCCTCGAGGTAACGCCAGGTAGCTGCTATCACGGCTGATGCGGCCTGTTTGCCTTTCCCACCGCGTCTCGCACCTCGACACCGTGGCTTGCGACCCCGGCACGATGTAGGTGACCTGCTGTCTACATTGCACCCTAGTGCTACCTCAGTCTCCACGGGGGCCCATCTGGGACTCGCAGCACGACGGGATCTCAACCCAACTCTGAGCGTGTCCACGGGTCCACGGGTCCTCCCACAAGAGCAGACCATGCCGGGGAGAGGACCACTACAGAGCCGGTCACCACCAGACCGGGCCTCGATGGACGATACGATACGGCCGGCTTGTTTTTTTTTTTGGTGGGAAGATTCTGTGGGCGATGAGTCTAGGAGACGTCGCGATGGATGCCGGCCGAGGTCATCGCGGCCAAGCATGGGCCATGGATGGGTGGACGACGTTCCTCTCTTCTCGACTCGCCACAACCCCAATGGACGACGGGTGTAAGGCGATCTCAAGCATGTCCGTCGACAAGGGGAACGGGACACGTACGAAATATGCCCGGGCTCTCTCTCGTCTCGCTTGCCCTCCGCTCCATCCTAATCAAGTGCGTTTTGCCCCATCGTCTGTCTGCCCGCCGATAATACTGAAAGACGAACGTGCTCTGAGTCTTTCTGGGGGCAGCCTGGCTACCTAGGTACCTAGCGGTGCCTGCTTGGGCCGGTCAGCCATATAAGCCCTCCCTCTCGATTCGACAACTTTTCGGCTCCGCCATCCATGATAGTTCCCCCCATGCCCGTGCCATGCCGAGTTCGTCATGCGCCGTTTAACCCAGATCGACGTCCATGATGGCTTCTGCGAAACCATGCCGCACCCAAAGCTTCATCTCTATCGCCGCCGCGGTCAATCATTCGCACAGGTCAGGCTGGTCGGCAAAGTTTTTTTGGCCCAGAGGAGCAGGCAGGCATGAAACCTGTCAAAAATGTGAGCTTAGACAAGGAGCATGGGGCAGCGCCAAGTCATCCGTCGCCATCTCGCACACCCTTGCACGCCCTCCCTCGACTCAATCATTGTTAACGGAGTCGTCGCTATCAAGCCCCCGTGCCTCCATTGTGTGCTTCTGCTTCAGGGCGACAGGGAGCCGGGGGTCGTCCATACTGCGTAGGTCCCGTCATTTATTATGTTTCCCAACAACTTAGCGATAGCGGTTGCCCCCTCTCACTCTCGTCGTTTTGCCAGGAGGATTCGTAGATGACGTTAATATAGGTAGCCTGCCCACTTCCTCTTTCTTTCTCTTTTTTTCTCTCTCTTGCTGGTAATATCTCTCTTCCATTCTCTTCTCCATCTCTCTCCAAGACCCTTGTCGTCATCCCGGCATTTTCCCCCCTACCAACTAACACAGAGTCACAGGCAATGACGAGCAAAGGCACACCACCCCCAAAAGCCATGGTCGCAGATCATCTCATCATGCCTCAATTCCGGCACCTTGAATGCACGGCGCGCGATGAAAGGAGTCTTTCCAACAGCCCGCACTCTCCAAACACATCACTAACTAACTAAATAAACACACATCAACAATCGTCAGCACCATCGAGGTTTTTAAACTGCAGGCCAGGATTGGTGTTATAGACAGCGACATTACCGATGGCATGGGGCCAATCTGTTAGGGTCCGCCTACCGTAGCACTAGGTAGACGTTTCCCCTCAAGCATCCGTGGACCCAGGTCAGATCCAGACTCGAGAGCCAGCCAATTTCGCGCCAGAAAACGGATGTGCGGTGATGATGTTGAGATCCTCTTGGAAGCTGACGGAGGCAGTCGGTAATAGGGCTAAGGATTGAGCTGGCTGCTGGCGTAGTAAAGGGCCAGCCAGCTCCACCGGCGTGGCCGGGGCTCCGGTTGGATGGGTGCCCCCGAGGCCCTGGCTTGCCTTGCCTGCAGAGGTGGCCACTGCATCCACGGTTGCCCTGGTACGTATCCAATCCATCCATCCTCAATTCATTCACCTCATCTTGGGGGACCGTTCCCAAGAAGCCACCCAGGCATGGATGCCGCCCGCCCCAGCACCCAGATAAACACAGCACTTGTCCGCCTTGGCTAGGTGGGAGTCCGTCAATCCCTATCAGGTCCCCCATCTTCCTCTCTCCCACTCCGGCACTCTTCCCTCTCTGGAAAGGCCTGGCGTGGCCCCAGGGTGGATGGAGGGTGGCATGCAACTGGGCTTGAAGCCGCCCCCGCCCCTCCGCCCCTGTTCGGACAGGCTTTTTCTGGACCACAACCATTTCGTACCATGACCCGCCTGGGAATGTCTCAACTCCCTCGCTGTCGCAATCTACCAGACGTTGGCAGAGGTGACCGCAACGATCAGCTGGACCTTGTCGACACGAGCGTTTCATTTGTTCTGTCGAATCCGCCCTCTGTAGCACATGCCAGTAATTTGGCCGGCCGCCTGCGCCGGGGCCTTGTTCGCCAGAGAACAGCCGAGATACCTGGATGAGGCTCTTGAATGCCTTCTCCGGGGAGAGGGCGTAGGTAAGTAGGTTGTTCGGCCACTGACTTGGCATGGGTGGCCCAAGTTCGTGAGATTGGGTCAATTGCATTTAAATCACACAACCATTATACCACCCAGGCATGGATCATGCTCAGGACAAGCGACGGCGGGCATGTCTCGGGGATGGATGATCCAGCGATCAGCCGATCCGATGGTAGAGTAGGCGCCGGGACGCGTGCATCTAGCATCTCGCTGCTGCTGCTGCTGCTGCTGCTGCCAACTCGACAGCACGGATTAATCGACAACAACAACAACAAGAGGGGAGCGGAAGCCCTTTGGCTTGGGCCAGGGCTGCAGAGAATGCTGCACTACGCTGTGGTCTGCATGGTGTTGTCGTCGAATCAAGATTCAATGGATCGAAATGGCACCCCCAAACCCCCGCCCCTCAAAAAACGTGAAGGGTCGTGGGGCTAGGAGCCCGGTATGGAAGCCAGCAGGTACTTGTTCCTAGTGCAGCTGGTGGACGACGACATTTCGATGTGGCGAAGCGTGAGTATCTCTGTCAAATCTCAAGTAAGCGGAGAATTCTGTAATAAAATCCAGGAGGAATGGATTTGGCAATTTTTTGTCTCGAGGCAGAAGCCCATTCCCTTGGTTCCCCAAAAGTGACTTAAGCAAGACGTTGTAGGGACAAGCATGACGCCGCATGGCTGGGACGCCGCCGACGAGGTACCAAGGAACAAGGCACTGCATCGGCAAACCACAAATTAAAAACCACGGGAAACGAGGCGCTTTATGGACGATTTCGAGACTCACACAAAATGCCCGTAGTTTAGGGGACAGACATGGCAGCCAGTGCTGCAGACTGACCAAAAGTCGTCAGCGGTCTGACCAACCTCACAGATACGCAATGCGAGGGCGCTACCGACTGACGAGGAACACGACGGATTGGAAGAGACAGGTTTATGCTGGGCGGTCGGAGAGAACCGCACAGGGTTCATTCCCGGCAGCTGGCCAATCACGGCGCCGTATCTTGCCGCGGGGCACCACTCAGCCAGAGCCCTGCAAATCGGCTGCAGCTTGTCGTGTGGTGTCAGGAACGCCCCGCGTTTGAGTGGCTCTTGCCTTCAAGCGCACCTGCCCAGACCGCAAACTCGTCCTCCCTTGACGACCTGTCGCTCACGTGACATCGCGTTTCTGCCTGACTGTCCTGACACGCCTGGACGCGCGTGTCACGTCACCTTCAAAGGAGGATATCCCTTTGATAGCAGAGCCGCTGGAAATGTTGGTATTTTTTCTTTCTTTTTTCTTTTGATTTCTTGTTTGTGCTTGACTGCATTGTCCTTGGCCTCGGCTTTGTCGTTCAACATGAAGAGCATGCGAGGGCTGATGCACACAACCAGCGTGGATGCTGCCCATGATCAGAGGACAACGTTCGTTACCACAACAGTTGCTGGACATAAGAGAAGTCTATCCAACACCGGAGATGATCACAATTCTAGGCCATCTGCATCTCGGACCACTTCCCAATTCCAGCGAGCTATCAGTCTACCCAGTGCTCCTGCGAGAATCTCTCCCAGTCGCATCGTGAACCTCGACGAGCGAGTGGGACCCTCTGAGTATTCTCAACGGAGATCGATAGCTGCAACTCCTACAGTCTCTCATGACCCCGAGTTGGCTTTGAGTCACCCGACGTATGGTCTACCACAAAATCTAGTGGACAACTTTGCTTCTCTTGGTATCAAGCAAATATACCCATGGCAAAAATCTTGTCTCAAGGGGCCGGGCCTCTTGACAGGAGAAAAAAATCTCGTCTATTGTGCTCCCACCGGCGGTGGCAAGTCCCTGGTTGCTGATGGTGAGTCAGATGCCGGAAATGGCGGCGGTGGAAACTAATGCTGGCAGTGCTTATGCTCAAGAGAATACTTGAGGAAAAGGGCACAAAAGCCCTTCTTGTTCTTCCTTACGTGGCTCTTGTTCAAGAGAAAGTTCGGTGGCTCCGAAGTGTGGTACAGGGATTGCGGCTTTCCACCGACACAGTCATCGACGACGAGAAGCGCATCTGGCGCCGGCGAGCAGACGAAGGTACGGTCCGTGTCGTTGGCTTCTTTGGAGGTGGAAAAGTTCGAGCAACCTGGGCCGACTTTGACATTGGCGTGTGTACCCTGGAAAAGGTCAGTTATTCCAAGCCTTACACCTCTTGGGGATTATGACTGGCTAACATTGAACAAGGCAAATGCGCTTGTGAACACCGCAATTGACGATTGCTCCATCACCAAGCTCCGAGCAGTTGTGCTTGACGAGTTGCACATGGTTGATGATGAGCATAGAGGATATCTTCTGGAGCTTGTGGCTACCAAGCTGCTGAGTATAGAGCAGCCCATCCAAATCGTCGGCATGAGCGCCACGCTTCCGGTACGTAACCACCTGCTTATCCTCCATACCAAACCGACCTCATTGACCTTGTGAGGCAGAATATGGACTTGATGGCTCAGTGGCTCGATGGGCATTGCTACGAAACCCGTTACCGGCCTGTTCCCATCGAGGAGCATCTTGTATATGATGGAAACGTTTATCCCGCAGGTTCTACCAGCAGCCTCATCAAGACTGCGGCCCAACTAAATAGTCGGCCCACACAAACACAGTCGCTCACTAAACCTATCAGGCGAATTGAGCCATCCACGCACAAAGAACTTCGTGATCCGGTTCTCAATGCAGTTGTCACGCTTGCTTGCGAGACTGCAATTTCTGGCTTTGGTGCCCTCGTGTTTGCTGGCAGCCGTGGCATGTGCGAGTCCGATGCCCGATGGATCAGTCGTGCCATGCCTCCCCCAAATGAGCTCAGCCTTGAGGTCGTTGACAGGAGAATGGATCTGCTGGGCGAGCTTCGGAGTCTCAATACTGGGATTGACCCAGTGCTAGAGGAGACGGTGTTATATGGAGTTGCATTTCATCGTATGTCTTGCGCCTCTTTTCACACATTGGCCGTGTTTGCTAACGTCATTAGATGTGAGAGTCCCGAACAGCGAAAGGAGTCAATTGGGGCTTTTCTGACAAAACAGGCCGGCTTAACGACTGAAGAGAGGGATCTTATTGCAGCGGGATATGATGATGGGACTATTCTCGTCTGTGTCGCCACTTGCAGCCTTGCAGCCGGGATCAACCTGTTGGTTCTCCTCCCTCGCCCCAAATGTTCGCTAACAGTTCCAGACCAGCAAGGAGGGTGATTCTTCACAACTGCCGAATGGGGCGCGAGTTTGTTGGGCCATCCATGCTCAGGCAAATGCGAGGGCGTGCTGGAAGGCAGGGCAAGGCGCCTATCGGGGAGACCTACCTGTGCTGTCGAGAGAACGACCTTGAACAGGTTGTAGAGCTCATGAATGCCGAACTGCCCCCAGTCACGAGCTGCCTCAACACCGAAAACCGTCGCATCCAGCGGTAGGTCCTATGCTCGGATACTAGTGCGTGCTTCACTGACAGAAGGCAGCGCGCTTTTGGAAGTCATCTCCATCCGCCTAGCAACGAGCCATGAATCCATTCATGACTATTTCTCTAAATCACTGATGAGCCATACTCGCACGGCCAAATTTGTCGACGAATGCATCACCTCAAGTTTGGGAGAAATAGAGCAAATGGGCTTCGTGGATCGTGATTCTTTCTCGATGCTGACTGCGACACAGCTTGGCAGGGCCATTGTGGCATCAGCAATTGACCCGGACGACGGCGTCTTCGTCCACAAGGAGCTCAGTCGAGCGCTTCAAGCGTTTGTCATGGATGGGGAGATGCACGTGCTCTACACATTCACGCCAGTCCAGGAATTCGGTGTCACGGTAAACTGGCAGGTATTCCGAAATGTGATGGAAGGTCTGGACGAAAGTGGTTTGCGGGTACTGCGGCTTTTGGGGATCAAGCCCACCACAATCCTCAGACTGTAAGCCGGACTATATGCCACGGATGTTGCTTCGAATACTAACCATAGTGACAAGAGCTCAAGGTGCCACCCTTCGAGAAGTTACGCCGGAGGAGAAACAAGTAGCTCGTGTTCATCGCCGTTTCTACCTTGCTCTTCAGCTGCGAGACCTATGCAACGAGGTACCGATACACCTAGTGGCACGAAAATACGACGTGCCTCGCGGGACTGTCCAGAACCTTTCGCAGACGTGTCAAGGCTTCGCGGCGGGGATGATCAAGTTTTGCGAGCAAATGGGATGGGGGTAGGTGTCTCACAAGCCGAATCCTGCCTACAACAACTGACCAAACCCAGTGTCATGGCCGCAGCCCTGGACCACTTCTCAGACAGGCTTGTTGCTGGTGCAAGAGCTGACTTGTTGGCATTGGCCAAGATCCCCTTTATCAAGAGTCGCACAGCGTGGGTGGGCTCCTCCCCCTGGAAGAAGCTGACGTTGTTAACGAGGCACAGTCGTGTATTTTGGGAGAATGGATTTCGAACTGTCGCAACGATCGCCAACGCAGATCCGGCGGAATTGCTTCCCGTGTTGATGCAGGTGAGAAGATCAAACTGAACTTGAACCGACCATTCAGTGTTGGAGACTGACTTCTAACGTTGAACCTGGCAGGCCCAGCCAAACAAGATCCGACTCAAGGGCAAGGACAGCGACAAGTACGAAGAAAAACTACTCGTCAAGGCAAAGGTGATATCAGATTCCGCCAGCAAGATATGGAGTAAGTGGCCTTTCTGCCTGCTTGGCTGTGCAGCACTAACTGATATTTGCACTTTGAAGGGCTCCAGATGCAGGCAGAACTGGAGGAAGACTAGTAGAGTCGGTGTCTCTGAGCATGGCGGCGATCCTATTACCTTGCCGCAGCATGTCCATTCTTCCCTTGTTTGCATGAACGAACCAAGATTTACTCGATGATGAGATGAATAAACTTCACCAGAGCCCAGGCAACCAATTGTGGTACAGTAATTACCTACTCGTTCGTTGCGCCGGTCGCGGGCAGAGTCACAGCGGAGGAAGCCAGGCCTCAGGCAGATGGGTCGTTTCGATGCAGCCGTGTGATGGCATGCAGCAGCGATGGCAGTAAATGGGCCGCGCTGGCGCTGCTCGGGCGGCGGAATGAGGCCCGGGCCTCAGATCCATGTGCGTGAAAACTCACGTCACCGAGCATGGTTGGAACATCTGACACTGAAAGGGAACCGTTCTACCCGAGACGGAGATACGATCTTCGGTAACTGACTTATTGCAAGTCTCGCTCCAGGCCTGGACGTGGCTCCCTGGTTAACTTATCCAAGATGCGGACTGATTCGCATCCATCCTTGGCGAGTGTCAAGACGGGCACCACACGATGCGGTCAGTACATACATAGTTAGCCAGGCGGCCACGCCCGGGCTGGCTGCATATTGCCTTCGCGGATCTACCAATGCGGTATGTGCATAAATTGTATGGTCGCCTTGTACGGGTGCACAAGGTTGTAGGCGTCGGCGCCATACTTGTTCTGCGCAAAACGGCAGATAGAGGTTGGGGGCTGCGCCTCGCCATTGGCAAGTCGCCAAGCACCCACATGTTTGACATGTCGTTGGTTGGTGTGCTCACGGCTTGTGTGTGTGTGTGTGGTTGTGCGCCTACCTACCTACCTACGTGTGTGAAGGTAGGTAGGCCTACTTACTTACCTACAGGCAGTTACTACTACTATTCCTACTCAGCCAGCGTTTCAAAGGCCTGTCGGTTCTCAACTTGTAAAGCCTTCTTTCCGCCCTCGCGGTCCCTCACGCGCGCTCACCTGGATATCCCTCCACTCGATTCATCGTCGCAAGTGGAATCGCCAGGATGGCCCGAGCCACTGAAGTCGGTGGCACGACCGTCACGGTCCATACCCTGGCCGAAGCCATGAGTGCGCCTTCGGGCCCGCCCAATGTCGTCGTGCTCGAGAGAGACTACCAAGAAGATAATGACAGTAAACTTCCCAGTCCATCCGAGGATCTTTGGATCAGTTCCGTGGACGGACGGTATTCTTCCCCGCCTGTACCGGTTCGGGTTGGGCCCTTGAATAATATCCAGACATTCTACGTACGCCCATGATCCATCCATCCTACAATAAAGAGGCGAGCTGATGCATCGCTAGATTCACAAAGATATCCTCATCCAGGCTGAGTGGTTTCGGAAGGCTCTCTGCGGCGAATTCAGAGAGGCCGATGAGCAAGTCATCGACCTGCCGGAAGAGGACCCCGCGATATTCCACTTCCTAGTCGCTTTCCTATACGAGGGTCGCTTCGAACCCATCCGGCCAGCAGCGAGTGCCCTAGGTGAGTAAGGGCAAATCCGCTGTCCATCTTCTTCTGGTGTGGATAAGCTGACCCTATTTCAGAACCAAAGCTCGATAAGGGCAAAGGCATCGAAGCAGCCCCAGAACCGGCAGAGGCCTCAGACTCGGGCTCTTCTGACAACTCATCTGGCTCGGAGCGGAGTTCGGGCAGTCCAGGGCCGGGGTGGCGATTTCGTCGCCGACGGCG
The DNA here is from genome assembly GCA_013623515.1 of Fusarium illudens. Lineage (NCBI taxonomy): Eukaryota > Fungi > Ascomycota > Sordariomycetes > Hypocreales > Nectriaceae > Fusarium > Fusarium illudens. Next base: position 24 of record JABFEX010001416.1, on the reverse strand, counting down.
CGTGCAACTTAGAAACGCTGCGGC
>JABFEX010001415.1:0-23762 GCA_013623515.1 Fusarium illudens | reverse complement strand
AATAGCTTCGGTTTAATAGATATTATTAAAATCCTACTTAGTTATATATAAATTATTATTATAAGCCCCTTAATTTCCCCTAATTAGGTAACTTATAGGCCCTAATTTTAAGAAAAGTAGAGTAATTCCTAAGAAAAAGAGCCCATAAGTACCCTCTGATATAAATAGCTAGTAAAGGTACAACCTTGACATAAGGATAACCCCTTTATTACGATGGAAACCTGCCGACCGCCACTATCGTTATAGACCTGTTTTACTATACTCCCAGTATTTATGGCTTCTGCAGGTAGCTGACCGATAGATCGGAGATTCCCCCTGTATCGCCGCCCCTTCACCTCATCTGGGAATAGTACCTCAGTCTTACGAGTTAAACGGCTGCCTCCAGAGCCTATCATTGCAAAGACGCTAATGCAAGTTGCTTACGCCGGGGTCCGGGTCTAACGAAGCTTGGGGTTTCCTTGTCAGGGCGTTGGCAGACGCATGTCAGACGTTTATTTCTCGATCCTAGCCATCATGGACTTGGCATGTAAGAACACCGACTCTGATCAGATAATCAACTGTTTCTATGAGATTCTTCATCTCAATCTTTCTCCAGGAAATCTCACTCACATGTGCAATCGCAATCGCAATCTTTGTCTCGTCTCGAACATCGTCAAAGCTTCTAGCGACCCGCTTGGCTTCCAACCTGACCACTCGGGCTCACGAATCAGTCTTCCGGCCTTTTATTCGGGGCCATGGCTAAGACCTCGGTACACGGGGTGGATTCCCTTTCCGTCGCAGTGCTATCTTGGTGCTGCTATGTCCGGTAGTAAAGTCCGTGTCGGTAGTTCAGGATCCAAGCGGTGATGGCATCATTGCTGAGAAATTCAATGACGTTGTGGAGTCTGGAGAATCTTGCACTCGACGATATATAAAGGCATGAGAGTCAAGAGATAGAAGAACTTACCAGACAAGCAAACACAAATCCAATCTAATCAATCTCATCATCTTACCAAATTCTCTCCAAAATGTCGACCGATTACGAGTTCCAGGGCTGGCTAGGCCACTCGCCCGATGCCATCAACGGCAACATGCAATGGGGTCCCTTTGAGCCCAAGAAGTGGGAAGAGGACGACGTCGACATCCAGATCACCCACTGCGGCGTCTGCGGTTCCGATCTTCACATGCTGAGATCCGGGTGGGGAGAGACACCATACCGTAAGTGAAGCCATCGCCAACCCCCCTGCCAGCAGAGCACTGACACCTTCCAGCATGCTGCGTCGGCCACGAGATCGTCGGCAAGGCCGTCCGCGTCGGAAGCAACGTCAAGAACATCAGCGTCGGAGATCGTGTCGGCGTCGGAGCCCAGGCACGAAGCTGTCTCCGAGATGACTGCCCCGAGTGCTCAGCCGGACGACCCAACTACTGCAAGATCGCCAGCGTCAACACCTATGGCTCCGTCTACCCTGACGGCGTGGGCAAGTCGTATGGCGGATACGCCGACTACAATCGCACCGATTCACGCTTTGTAGTCAAGATCCCCGACGCCCTTGCCTCAGAGGACGCTGCCCCCATGCTCTGCGGAGGCGTCACCGTCTACGCTCCTCTCCGCAACAACGGCTGCGGACCTGGCAAGACAGTCGGCATCGTAGGTGTCGGCGGTCTCGGCCACTTTGCCGTCCTCTTCGCAAAGGCCCTCGGCGCGGATAAGGTCGTGGGCATCTCACGCAGGGAGTCCAAGAGAGACGAGGTCCTCGCCCTCGGAGCCGACGAGTACATCGCCACTGAGGACGAGGAGAACTGGGCAACAACTCACGCCAGATCCATCGACCTCATCGTCAGCACCGTCTCCAGCTCCAAGATGCCTCTCAACCAGTACCTGGGCCTCCTCCGATACGGCGGAACCTTGATCCAGGTCGGTGCCCCCGACGGCGGTGAACTACCCCCGGTCAACGCCTTCGCCCTGATCGGGGGCGGAATCAAGATTGGCGGCAGCCTCATTGGATCTCCTAAGGACATTGAGGAGATGCTGCAGCTGGCCGTCGACAAGAACGTGAAGCCGTGGGTGGAGAAGCGATCGCTAAAGGATGCCAACAAGGCGGTCCAGGATATGGAGGCCGGCAAGGCGCGGTATCGATATGTATTGGTGAACGAGAAGCATTTGGAATGATAGACGATAGATGTAGACGATGATAGATGTAGATTACCTAGATTAGAGCGATGAGATGAATGATAAAGAAGAAGTCAGCAAACACAATCTTACCAGTACAGAGTACCTAAGCAACTCGCTAACTCCATACCCCGCAAATCGCATCGCGCCCTTTCAATGATTGCCACGATCCAGTCTCGCACAGCAACCATAGTTGGGCAACATAGTCTGCCAAGATTTAAACCATCTCCTATACAAAGCTTCACTGTCCAGTATTGGTCCAGTAGTGTCTCACTCCACCCAGCATGACCCGCTCAGACGAAGCAGCAGCCTTCTTCCACGCCGTATACTCAGCCGTCCAAGAGATCCCCCACGGCAGAGTAACGACATATGGCCACATTGCCATGCTAGTCGGCACCCGTAAGCCATCAGCTCCCGTAAACCACACTTATAGCTAACAACTCAACAGCCCAGCGTCCTCGCCAGGTGGGCATCTGTCTGAAGCATCTCCCCTCCGACACAGAAGAGCGGTTCAACCACGAAAACGTCCCATGGCAGAGGGTCATCAACGCAAAGGGCATGATCTCTCCGAGGTTGGTCAACCCTCATGCACACTTGAAACATTGCTGACTGTTCAGATCTCAACCCCAAGGAGCTCGTACACAGGCCACAGCTCTCGAAGCTGAAGGCGTACAAGTCACAACAAGCGCACTGGGAGAGCTCTCGGTAGACTTTTCCGAGTACGGATGGTTCCCAGAAGCATTACAAGACTATAATTAATAAATAATAAAATAATACTATTGAATAGGTAGTTACTTTACCCCATTCCATATCCGAAAGATAGATCAAGGCATCCCAGCGAGAAAATTACAGTTATCAACACAGCAAGGCCATCATACCCAATGCCCTTGAACACAATACCTAGGTAGTCAATATTGAAAGTGCTTGTTTGATGGTTTTACAGTGCAAAGATCGCCTGTGGGCTGCTCCTGCCCGCAACAACATCTAACATGGAAGCTTTACAGAATGGACGTCAACACCCCGCCTCAACAAACCTTGTTGAGGCAAGAACACGTCTCCAAATGGCCATTATAAAAGAAGCCGACCAGTCAGTCCTATATTGAGCTGCAAAAGCAACAACAACCACACCACCCACATCACCCACATCACCCGCATCACCTGCATCACCTGCATCACCTGCACCACCATATAATTAACCCACATCACCCACACCACCAGCACCACCACACAATCAACCATGCCAACCACCCCTTCGTCGACGAAGGATCGCTCGCCTGAGAGCAGTCCATCTACTACGGCCGCTCTACCACCAGGCTCTCTACCACCAGGCTTGGCCGAAGCGAGGGCTGAGCGCGACAGAGCGCGACATATCTCGGCAGAGGTGACGAAGGCATTCGAAGCCCGACGACGCGAACTCGAGCCAGAGGTGGAGCCAGACCAGGAGCTGCCAGAACTAACCCGCCAGGAGGGCCTGGAGTTAGCAGAGCTGGGGATGAAGTCAGCTTCCCATGAAAAAAGAGCGGTTCAGCTAGAGCGAGATGTTGTGGCCCAGGAGCGGGATGCCGGTTTACTGCAGCCCAAGGCAGCCAAGAAATCTTTCAAAACTCTGAATCAACGCTACTTGTCTGCTGGGGATGACCTATGGAGTCACAAAAAGAAGAAGATGCGACTCGACGATCCTGGAACAGCACAGTTGATTGAGTCACGTGGTAACCCCCTTTCCGAATGCCTTTTGACTCTTTACAAGAAGGGTGATACGTACTCGGCCAAGGAAAAGAAGAAGAGGCGGCCTCGGCAATGGCGCCAAGATGCCTTGACATACTATGCAGGCAGTGGAGACGACGACGGACCAAATGAGGGTGAGGTTTGGTGCCATATAAGCGGCATGTGGCACATCGACAATGACGTCATAGCTGCACACATCGTGCCCTTTTTCCTGGATATCGAGAGCATTAGCGAGATGCTTTTCGGCAGCCGGGCAGCGTCACTTGAACGAGCAGGGAATGCGCTTCTCTTGTCGAACCACGTTAAGGGCTGGTTCGACAGATATCTCCTCGTGGTTGTCCCGGTCGATGCGAAAGAAAACCCCATCACACGATGGCGGACAGATGTCATCTCCCCTGACATTGAAAACACAAAATTCGCCCCTGGACGTGCCGCCAAGGAGCTCGATGGAAAGGAACTAACATTCCTCAACGAGAAGCGTCCAGTCTCACGCTTCCTTTACTTCCATTTTGTCATGGCACTCGTCCGCATTAAGGATCTCAAATCTCGCGGATGGGAGAATACCTGGGCCCGGTACTACCAGCAACGCCCTTTCCCGACACCGGGGAACTACATGCGGAAGAGCATGTTACTCGCCATTGCCACTCACTTCGAGACCGCCGATATGCGTGTGGTGGAATCCTGGATCGCGGACCACGGCTTTGACCCGCCGCTAAATTTGAGCAAGGACGAGAGCGAGGAAGCGGCCCGCCGAGTCCACGAGGCAGTGGAAGCTGCAACTACTCGCGCGGAGAACAAGGAGAAAAGGTTCTTGGGGGACAACTCGGAGGAGGAAGAGGGCTCGGAGGAAGAGAGCTCGGAGGAGGAAGACTAGGACTGCAAGCGATCCATGTGGAAGACGTTGATCGGATCGGTGTTCAGGAGGAGTCGACGGACGGATCGGGGGCGAAAGCCTACCTTTTCTAATTCCTTAATGGATGAAAACCCTCCTAAAAGTCGTTCTGGCAACGCTCTGGGGAGTGGGTTCGATTCCCACAGCGATTCTGTTCCTATTCCTCAATCGACGATAGTCTAAGCTGGCTGATTCTGCTCCTCGCATCAAGAACGAACCCCGAGTCAAGAGCAAGTCTCGAACCAAGAACGAGCCTCATCTTAGGATGGAAGGGAGTAGATATTAGACACACTACCTCAGGTATTTAGCATACCACTTAGGTAACTACCTACCTGGGATTATTACGTATGTTAAGTAAACATATCAATGCTTTAGTATTCTATTTTATAATAATAATTATAGAGTAGGGAGAAATTAAATAAAGCAAGATAGATTTTTAAATAAAATTAATAAGAGATTTACTAAGGCTTCTTCTAATTGTTTATTCTCTTTACACTAATATTAGTTAATTAATACATAAAGATATAGATAAAGGTAGGTCAAATAGCCAAATTGGTGCACTAAATATCCGCTCCCATCAAGAACGAGGATAGCCCTCATGGCGGCATCATAAAATACACTACACGAAACAAAGCCTCAGTCAGCTCTAACCAAAACGCCATCCAAGAGATCATTAAGATCTACAACGATAAAAAATCAACCAAACCTAGCCCTACCATCCGAGGAAAACGACAAGCCCAGTGAATGAAGAGCGTGCAAGGTCTTGAACAACTAGTATTTACCACTATCGTGCGGGACACATCGTCCCGTATATGTAAACCGACCCAAATAAGGGCCATCGTACAATCATCCCATCTTCCGCTCATCTTTCAAACGAAAGAGAATAAATAAATAAATAAAAAAAGGAAGAAAGCCACCCAGTCCCCCTGTCAAAGGCAGAAATAATGACATATGGGGATAAAAACAGAAATTCGAATCACATCATGCATCGAGCTGCTCGTGTAGGTGGTATTCTCTCGCCAAGAATCAGAAAAAAGAAGATCCCTTCCAAACTCCTGGCCAGTGCTGGAAAACAAGTCTCGCCATCTTGGGTTGGGGAGTGCCGACGTGGAAAAAGCCGTCAGACCGGACAGTAAACGCGAAGGGGGGGAATATGGTGAACAACGACAACAGCAGCAGCAGCAACAACAACGAAAGCAGAAAACGTCAAGGGACATAAAGCGTTGCAAAACCTTCTCCTCCCTCCCTCTCTCTCTCAATCAACCCCATGCCGACCGTACAGGTTGATCGGGCTCCGAACCAGGCCGCAGCGCCATCTAGACGCAGCTCAGCCCCCCCTAGAAGCAGTTCAGACTTCCCTTCTTCTTCTTGCTCTTGCTGATGGCATTCATCCGCTCTTCGAGCTGGCGTCGTGCCGCCTCGGCTGCTTGTCGCTTCTTCCGTTCTTCCTCGACGGCCTGAACGCTCCAGCGGTTGTCTTGAACCGGCTCTGGTGGGGGGCGGTCCTTGAGCTCCTTCACCTCCGTCTCGAGCTCTTGCGCGCGCTTCCTCCAAGCGTCGCAGTCGGCCTTGACCTGCTTGGTCTGCTTCTCCAAGTCGGTAAGGGCGTCTTCGAGTGTCTGCGTAAGCTGGCGCTCGGCATCGAGATGCTTCTCGATGCTCCGGATGCGCGCTTCCTGGTCCTCGGTGATCTGAGAAATGTTGATATTGTCTTTGCTGGCCGGCCGGGCGTTGGTCGGGGAGCTAGGCACGCCGTTGACGGGAGAGCCCGCGCCACTCGGCAGAGGCGGAAGTGGGATGGCTGGTGGTGGTGATGGCAGCGAAACATGCGACGCGCTCTTGCGGATGGTCGAGTTAGAGTTCGATCGCTGGACGCCAGCGCTCAACTCGTCAAACTTGGCCTACTGCTGTTAGTGGTGTGTCCAACCAGCGTCATGCGCGAGTCAACTTACCTGGAGAGCTGCGTAATCTTCACGGGCGATTTCCAAGTCCGCCTGGAGGCGTGCAGTGGCCGTGTTGGCTTCATCCAATTGCACGTTACGCTCCGTCTGCAACGTGCTCAGCCGGTTATTGGACATCTGCACCTCATCAAAGTTATTCTGCAGTTGCTCCTCCAGCTCCTCCACCAGCCGGCTGTTCTTCTTGCTGCGGGTATCCAGATCAGACATCTTGTTCTTGGCAGCTGCAAGCTGTTCCACAAGAGGAGCAGGCTTGCCAGACCCGCCGAGCATGTCAGACAGCGCAGACCTAGCGGCCTCGAGGTCATGCACGATCTTGTCGTTGATGTTTGTCAGCTCGGTGACATGTGACTCCATCTCGCCACGCTTCTTCTTTTCCTCTCCGAGGGCTTGCTTGCTGACAGCGAGGTCCTCGATGCGCTCAGTCAACTTCTCAACACTGACATCCAGACCCAGAGCAAAGGCCACCTGCGAAGCAATCTTCATGAGATCGTCACGAGCTTCACCCAGCTCCGTCTCCAGGCGCTGAACACCCTCAGCATGCTCCGACAACAGCACCTCGACCTGCTCTTCGTAACCCTTCTGCTCCCGGGTCTTGATGTCGGCCAGCTCCTGGGCGTGGCTCACCTTGAGCTGCTCAAGGCTTGCCTGGTGGTTCTTGGTGGCCTCATCATGGGCAGCAATCTGCTCCTCAAGCTTGGCGACAAGCTCCAGCTGGTGGGTGTTATCCTCCTTGACCGTGGCATGGGCCTCGTTCAACTCATCCAACTGAGACCGAGCTGCAGAATGCGACTGCTCCAGCTCAGCAACCTTGGAGGCGTTGCTGTTGATGATGGCCTTGTACTCGTCGATCTCGCTGCGCAGGAAACTGATGAGGTTCTGTTGCCTCTGCTCGGCCTCCCTAACTGACTCGTCCTTCTCGCTAGTCTGGTGAGTCTGGGAATCAGTGAGCTGGGCATTGGTGGACACCACTTGAGCTTCAAGCTCCTGGATTGTGCAGCGCATCGCAGACTCCGTCTTTGCCATCGAGTCGAGTGTTTCCTTGTGCTTGCTCTCCCAGGTTGCCAGCTCCGATTGCAGCTCGGCAACCTGCTGTTCATGCATGCGCTCAGACTCCTCGACTTGCTGAGGGTCGGGTCTGGACGCCAGAGCTTGGCGGATAGACTCGAGCTCAGCTGTCAGTGTCTGCTCACGGGCGAAATGCGCGTTCCTCGTGTCGTTAAGCTGCCTCTCACTCTGCTCAAGCTGATCCCGCATGTTTGCAACCATGGACATCTCTACGGGACCAGACTTGAGACTCGAACGCTCTCGCGTCAATCCCGAGATGATAGTCATCTTGGTCTCCATCTCCTTCTTGGCAGACGCAACGTCTGCTTCGAGTTCCTGGATGCGCTCGCTTCTGCTGTGGAGCTCATGCATGGCGGCGTTGATGTTGAGCTCGAAGCTCTGCATCATCTCGGGCTGGTGCTCGAAGCCCTCAGCAGCGATGTTACGCAGGGATGAAAATGAGCGATGGGCGCGGTCGACGACAAGGAGATTCTGGCTTGATTTGCGTCGGATGACGGGAGTGCTGGAACGAGGCGACGTAGCTTCAAAAGCGCGCGCCCGGGTGAGATCCGTCTTGAGCTCCTCAACGATATCGAGAGTCTCGCTGTGCTTGGACTCCAGCTGGGCATACCGCTCAGCCAGCTCCTTCTCAGCAGCCTCGCGCTCCTGCGCCATGGCCTTGAGTCGGTCAAGCTCGGCCGCCAGCTCGACGCTCTGAGCATGTTGAAGATCTTCCGTCGAGACGGCCGCTGGCTTCGCAGTGGCTGCACCATCCTCAGACAAGGTGTCAGCATTAGACGAGGCCACGGTAGCAGGCGAATCCATGGCTGAGGATAACTCCGAAGAGAGTGATCGCGAAAACGATGACCGCGGGCCATCCTTCAAATCGCTCGTCTTCGCGTCGGATAAAAAAGACTCTGGTCGTGTGTGTGTTGGAGTGGCAACAGAGATGACCGAGTCGCGAATGCGCTGCGGGTGGCGTGCCTCGTCGACGGCATCCTGCATCTCCGAGAGCCTTCGCATGGCTTCATCATACTTGTGGTGCAGCGAGTCGTAGTCGTGGAGAGTTGACTCGTGTTCGACCCGAAGATCGATGAGCTCCTGGGTGATAGACTCGAGCTTGTCCGCCACAAACTTGGACTGAGCTGGGCTCTGAGGTGGAACTTCTTCGACCGGCTTCTCGAGACGCTGTGCATCTTCTTCCGCTTCTTCCTTGACAGTGCTAATCTTGGAATGTGCAACATCCTGCTCCTCGTCGCCTTCGGGAATGGGATCTTCCATCTGGCTATGGCGGCTCACATGAGACAAGCTTCGAGAGTGGTCAGCCATGCCACGACGCGAAGCAGTGCCGTTGGTTGTCTCCGCTGGTGCAGATTCGGTTGCCTTTTCCCCTTCGTCTTCCTTGCCATCTTGGATCTGATCGAGCTCATAGAGAAGAGAGTCAAGCTTGCCGAGGCTTCGTTGCCGCTCAACCACCTGCTCAAGGCGGTCGATTTCCCGCTGCATCAGCTCAGAATCTTGGTCCGCTTCGGCAAGACGCTCCTCGAGTGTCGAGATGTAGTCTTCACACGAGGCTTCGTTCTCCCGCACACGAGCAATCTCCTTACGAAGCTCCATGATGATAGTTGCGTTCTTCTCCTCGCCGCTAGTGTGGCCGTCCAGCTTGGCCTCGAGATCGTGAAGGTAGTTTTCGGTGCTGGCTTCTCGGTCCATGAGCTTCTGCAGCCGGGACTGAAGCTGACTGTTGATTGTCTCGACATAGGCACACTTTGTCTCCTTCTCAAGCAAGTTGGTCTCGGTGTTAGACAGAGTACCGCGGGTGCTGGAGAGCGACTGCTCAAGCGACTGGATCGTCTTTTCATACTCGAGGACAACCTGCTCAACCGCTTGTGCGAACGAGTTGGACCGGTTCAGGCGATCAGTAGCGCTGTCACCGAGAGCGTCCTCGTGGTTTGCCGCTGATTCGTTCTCGCGGGCTCGAGCCAGCTCAGCAATGAGACGCGCATGGCGTTGACTGAGCGTAGTATAATTCTCTTGCGTGTCCAATAGCTGGTTCTGCAGCTCAACCTCGCGCTCGTTCTGCCGATCTGATCGCTCGCTAGGGCCAGGGGCGTTGCGTCTCGGGCTACCGCCACCACGCTCTGCGCTACGAATCTGCTCACGCAAGAAAGAAACCTCGGCCTTGAGGCGATCAATCACGGCCTGCTTGTCACCCTCCTCGATCTGCTGGATTCGCGGCTTGGACTGGATAGCTCGAGCGCGCTGGGCGTACTGAACCGTGTTGAGCGTCTCACTCAGGTGAAACTCGGCAGGCGTAACGCAGGCGATCATATAGGTGATGGCATTGCCACCAAGCGAATCCTGAAGCAGTCTGGTCAAGCGGGAATCACGATACGAAACGTGTGAGCCGGGGCTTCGGGACGAAAGCTGGCTGATGACTTTGCCAAGCGCAGCGAGACCGGCGTTGATGGAGATACCCTCCTTGGCGCGATCACCCTGTGCACCAGTGTTCTTGAGCCTCTCGCTACCAGCCAAATCAACAAAATGGAGCTTGCTGTCGACCGTAACCGTAACATCTTGGCCGGTCATAGCCTCGAGCGGCACGGAGAAGCGCTTCTCAGCGCCCTGGCCAGATGCGAACTTGTTCTTGCGCTGGACAAGGTTGAGGGAGAAGACGGCGTGAGATCGCGACGATTTGGCGTTGATGGCAGTGGCATCGGTCTGACGAATACACGATCCAAAGTTGAGAGCATTCATGAGGTCCTCCACCGAGTTAATCTCGACCTGTCGGAGGCCCGTCAAGATGATGTTGCCCTTGGTGTCTTCGCGAATAGCGACGTTTCCGCGCTCGTTGAGAGGAGTCGTCTCGGGAACAAGCAGATCACGCAGTTGCTCGTTATAAATCTCGACATAGGTGGCTTTGAGTGACCAATTGCGGTCACCAAGCGTGTCCTGCTGGGCGTATCCTCGAGGGCCTCGAAGATGAGACATGGAGCTGCGGTTCGTCTTGTTCGATCCCGTGGGCGCATCGAGTGTTTCAAAAAGAGCAGCGGCAGCTCGAGGAATAACACCTGGAGGACTGGTTAGCGGATCGCGCGCGCTGCAAGTAAGTTGTACCAACCCATAAGCTCGGTATCATGTTGTTCGCTAGGGCCCGAGGTGCCCATTGTGTACGATTTACCGGCGCCGGACTGGCCGTACGCCAGCAACGACACATTGTATCCTTGCGTGAAAGCGCTCACGCAGTCAGAGAGGTAGTCCCAGATGCCCTCCTGCATCACATCGGAGGTAAAGACGCGGTCAAAGACAAAGAGCTTGCGCCCCTGCGGAGAATCGATTGCGAGGCTGGTATCTGAAGTGGTCTGCACCATAGATCGCTGGAATCGCTGGGGAATGAGGTCGTAACCCGGATCGGTAGACTTCAGCGGTGGTCGTACACGGACAGCTATCGCGGACCAAAGTTAGCGTCTCGGAGGGGCAGCGACAACGAACAACATACCGACTTTGACCGCCGTCCGGCTGTCGTCGTCAGAGGCTCTACTACCACCTCCCGTCTTGCCCGTCATGCTTAACCGGCTGGTGCTCCTGGGCGCGGCTCTGGCAATGGCGCTCAGAGGCCGCTGGATCCCACCCGGCGAGGTCGGCGGTGAGCTCGCCATGGCGATTGTTGGTGAGTTGTCGTCGAGATTCGCGATGTCTCAGCCGTGCTAACGTCGTCAGCGGCGGCAGTCAAGGAAAGTCGTCGCAAACGAGCTCAAAAGGCCGCGAAGGGCTTTGAGATGTCGAGGTCCGCCGAGGGAGAAGGATTCGTCCTTTACGGCGTCATAGATCTGCTGTGTGACGGATGATGTCGTCGGAGAGATGGTCGTCAAGTCCCAGACAGTCTCGCGAGCGTCTACAGGTGAGTGTTTATCCCGACTAGGGGTGTGGGGGTTTGTAATTAAACAGGCGAGGGACAGGCGATCTGGCGACGAGTTCCGACGGCTGCTTCTTCGTTCCAGTGCAGGAGGGGATAATTGTCGCTAGCGGGGGCGTCGTCGTCGTCGGGGGCGAGGATGGATGGATGGGTGAAGAAGAGAGGGAAATCCACAGACAACGCGCAATGGAAGATGCTCGACGCGACAACAGGATAGGAGAAATACTAGGTCGGTAAAGACGTCGGACGTTGGACGTTGAACGCTTCAGGAGTCGGAGAGCAAAGAAAAAAGGGACGGGACAGCCTCGAAGTGGAATCAGGGCCAGGCCAGGGGGACCGAGACTTCAGTGACTTCCAGGTTCCTTCCATTCACTGGGCCGGCAGCTAAGGGGATTGGATCCATTGGAGGGGGGCTGTCAAGGCCGCCTCTCAGGGACTCAAGGTACATTGCCCCCGGGCCACTTTGGGCAACATCTCCAGGTACCTCCCGTCCATCCATTCGCACCGGGCCTGACCCCTGGATTGCTCTGGAGCGCTAAGTGCGCTTTAGGCTGCTGGCGGGGACGACGCCTACTGGCTGGAGAGCCGTGCTACGGGGGAGCCCCGGGCGCTGTACCTGGCCCGCGCGGGCTTTTAGCGGCACAGACCCTGGTTTCTCCTAGCCACCGCGGGCTCGGGTCCCCTAGCATCGGGCCAAAAAGTCCATGTCCGTTGCAAGAGCCCAAGCCTGAGAGTGTCGCAAGAGCTCTGGCAAAGGCGTTGAAACTGTTTCGAGGTCCGGCTGGACAGAAAGGATAGCGGGCAAGAGGCATGGTGCAGAACCGGAAGGTGTCTGAATTGTTTTGTCCGCCAGATCCCGCGCTTACCAAAGCATAGTGCTTGCAAATCCGACCCTCATTTGAGATCGTCCAGCCAGATTGCAGAAGCACACCACACCCAACCACCCACCAGTTTCTCCTACCAACTCAAGTGCCTCCTCATCATCCCGAGGCCGACGCTTTTTTCTCCTTTCTCGATATTCAGGGGCTGGGGAAGTCTCGACGCGCCGTCGCTAGCGGCATATAGGTAGTCGCGCTTCGATGCAGGTACGAAGACTTCCTTCAGCTGTGGGCACCGTTGGAAGAAACGCTCAATGTCCAACGGTTGAACGGCTTCCCACCCCAGCCATTCGCGTGTGATGGATGGGCGCGATTCCAGCCATCTATTCCGCGCCTCCCTGTCCTTTCTCATGCGATTGTCTTTCCTCACAGAAGTCAGGGCCCTGTCCGACCGCGTTGTCCACTCTCGTTAGTAGACCATCATCCCACGCATGTACAGAGTACAACGGACCATACTGTGCAGTCCGGGACAGAGTCGACACGCAAAAGAAAATGCCGTGCAGAAAGCAATGCGATGCAATGCAAGGCGCGCCATTATTACCCGGCCTGTTCTCTTGCTTCTCTCCTCAGTCAAACCCGGCAATACACGATTCCGAGCCACCATGGTCGATCTGCTCAACATTGGGCGGCTACTGTTTGATCCCAGGGTCTCTGACGAGATGATGCTGCTGCTACGCGGCATCGCTTGTCACACCCTCCACCCTTGTTGGTCCGACACACACCAAAGACTCTCACCAGAGCCACTATCGGAATGGAGCTTGTTGGACATGCCGAACCCTATCCTTAGAGCGGCCCGGTATCAAATGGCACCATTTTCCAGCAAAAGAAGCAAGTAAAGGAAAACATTGCTGCAACCAATTCTGTTTGGAACGCCCTCTGCTTGAACAGAAGCAATTCGCGGGGGCAGACACATTGCGCCCACGGCAAGTTTCAGGTTGGGCCCCCACTTCTATTCCGTCCCGTCCCTGGCACTTTGTCCCTCATGTCCTCTTTGTTCCCCGACCTGGATGGATGGAGACAACAACGTCAATCGGTTCTGCCAGGGGCCAACAAGCCGTTGGCGATAAGGTTTGGGTGAATTGTCTGTATTCAGCGTGCATCGTGCCGTCCTATTGTCGTCGTCGCCTTCGCAACCAAGATCCAAGTGCTCAGCAAGCCTCGAATCGGCAGTGGAGACCTCCACTCAGACATGCAGAAACAAGGTCGACAGTTCGTGCCACAGCAGGGAGCGCAAGCCAGCTTTCCCATGCCACGCGCCTTGGCGAGCTGCCAGATCTCATGCTGTTGTCGGACGGCGTCCAGACAGTTTCACTCGTCAGCCTTAACGGCGGCTTCTCCACGGCATCCCGTCAATAACGGTGTTTGTCTCTGAATGCCTACCTACCCGAGCGTCCGGAATCGGGGCTCGAAGCGAGCTGGCGCTCAAATGAAGACCGATGATCTTTTGTCATGTGTCCATCACTCGATCCCCTTTCATCAAAGCTCAGGGGTTCTTAACCGTGGTCCGTAACTGTCGATGGCTGGCTGAGTTAATCCACCCGTAAAGTGCAACGAGGTTGGCATTCAACGCTGTCGTTTCGTCTTGTGTTTGCGTGGCTGGTTCGTTCCTATGACAATTTTTCTGTTTTACTGACTGGGCAACCTTGCGACTGGGGATTCCCAGAACAAGGCCGGTCGCTGAAACCTGATCCAGCTCACTCAGGATAACGGCAGTTGATCTTCTCACAGAGGCAAGTGGCGTCCCAATGGCGAGCTAGCTCGAGACATTCTTGCAAGTGGTGTCCGGCCTTGTGGTCTTGGTCGTGAAGATGAGTGGAATGAAGAATTCTCAATATTGGATGTCAATCAACGATCGGAGTACGTACCCCTGCGAGAAAGTAAATCATAATACCGCAAGATACCCAGCACTGCTGGCAATGTCTGACCATATCAGGACGAAGAGGGCAACGTTGGCGAACCCCATCGTCCTTGAAGCTGTCGTGGTGGGCTGTCAGTCATTATCATCCTTACCCTGAACCTACACTTTTGCTAGGCACTAACACGAGGCCATTTCCACTTCCGTTTAATTGGCATTGGCCAGCGAACTCTAACTGCCGGATATTTCCCCATCGAGGTTCTGCCTGAACGGAGCGATGTGACATTATCCAGCGCGGTCCTGACAATGGATGACGATCCGATATTCCATGTGCCTCTCGTCAACACGAGACAACTAGACAACCTACACTATCCAGCTTCCGTCACATATTAGTTTCGATTCCTGCCGAGGCCTAAAAAACGAGAAGAATGACACATACCTTTCGAGCATGACAATAATTGTCAATAAATATCCACTATCCCACGAACCCCTCCACCATGCCATGCCAGCCTCGAAGACGAACAGCCTCACCTCGATGCCAAGCAGTGAATAAAGTCTGTGTATTATTCCATTCGAACCCAGTGGCACATTCAGCCCGCAGCCACTGGAGCGTTTCGTTTCAAGGCAAGCAAGGCTGGGAAGATGAGTCCACTTGGGTTTCTCATGGGAATGTTTCAAATTCCCTTTGGCGAAATACTACGTACTGACTTCTCCATCGCGAGCGACACCATACAGAACCAGCGATCCACCAAGAACATCCCAGTTCAAGGTTGCACCCGTGATCCAAGAGGTTGGGTCGTCTAGCCTAGGTCTTGAGCAAGCGAATACCTATGCATGTGCGAAAAGCCGTAACGTGATGCATGGGCAAAGGAACAGACTTGACTTTCGAGGCTCGTCGTTTTCTCCTCCCATCCATGTGTCCCGTGAGCCCTGTTAACTTGGGCTAACCACCTAGAACTTGGAATAGGCTCAACAAGCGCCAGTAGTAACACACTAAAAGAGTATGCATTCATGCACTAGATGATGATGATTAATTTCTCGAGTTATGCCCAATTTGCTATGGTTGTACGGATAATAACTGAGCAATGCGCGAATGCTGCATATGACCACGTGACTTTGGCGTTTTTCGTGTAAGCCCAGACCAGAGTAGTCGCGTCACATCGCGCAGGCTCCCACCCCTCCATCACAGAAGCAGATGGTGATGCCTCGACATTGATCGTGTCGATATCAATGGTTCCCGCACAGAAAGATCGATAACATGGCTCCCGAGGTGATTGATCTCATCTCATCCAGCCCACCGAAACCCCCGCCTCCTTTACCTAGACCTGCTGCTGCCACATTTGCCAGCCATGACGAGCTGCGCACAGCACAGCAGGGAAAAGATGTTGGAAATGCCCATGGCTCGACCATCCTAGAAGACGGCCTCTTTCTTTCAGATGACTTTGATACAACCATCGACCTAGATGAGCCGCGCGTCGCACAACAGGGCAAAGATGTCCCGGATGGGAGAAATATTCATGGCCCGATCATCCCAGAAGACTGTCTCTTTCTTTCCGACGACTTTGATACAACTTTCGACATAGACGAGCCCATACTCACGGAAACGACCGGGAGTAAAAAGCGACACCTTTCCCCAGCGAAACCTTGCCGCCCTCTGAAACGCACCTCCCCAGGGCCAGAGCCGCAAGCCATTCTTCCCCCGGTGCGAAACATCGGAGGAGGTCGAATTTCTACGATTGCCGACCCCATCGAAGTCACGAGTTCGCCGGAACATCATCCATTGCCTAAAGCCAGAGCCTCATTCCCGAGTAAACCAGCACGAAACGCAATCGAGCCCGACGACGATGATCCTTTCGCCAGTTCTCCCCGGCCTGTGTGTCGCGCGCCACCCAAGCCAGCAGCAAAACCTATCGAGTCCTCAGATCCGTTTGCAAGTTCTTCACAACCGCTGCCGGATACCTCGAAAGCCGCCGAATCCATAGCCATATCACCTATTCGCACCACTGTGCCGGCCACGAAATCACTACACAAGCGAATAGCTACCTGGGATCCAATTTCCAGCTCGGCACCAGAAGTCTGCTCTTTTGACTCTTCTCCGCCTGGAGGCCAAGGTCGGATTGTTATCGACATTGACGACTCAGATGCCAATGACGACTCCGACGACGAGCTGCCAGACATTTCCAGTTTTGATATAGCGAAAATTCAGCGTCGATCGCAGCTCCAGCGCTCCCAAAGCGATGTCATACCGTCCAGGTCCAGATCTCGATCAAAACCCACAGCTACGAACAAAAAGTCAGCAGCAGAGCGGGCCCGTGAGAAGGAGGCAAGAGTAGCAGCAAAGGAGGTCGATAAGGAAACGAAACGGCGCGAGAAACAAGAGGCCAAGGAGGCAAAGGCCCGAGAAAAAGAGCGAAATGCCGCCTTGGCCGAGGTCAATAAACTCCGGACGGACAAGAAGGTCTCGACTCCAGAGATGATGGTCGATATCCCTTCAAGCTTGAACCCGACGGCCACAACCCAACTTTCGACCATGCTGGAGCCGCTTGATGTGCAATTCACGACTTGGGACAGCCCTGTTGACAATGTGATCAAGTGGCGCAGAAAAGTCAAGAGTCGCTATAATGACGATCTTGGTCTCTGGGAACCGATACCTCTTCGCATCCAAGACGAAAAACACGTCCTTGTTGTCATGACGGCCGATGAATTCGTCAAACTTGCCTTGGACGAGGAGCTATCTTCCCACGTCGCAAAGATGGAAAGACATTTCTCCACCCACCATATCATCTACCTCCTCGAGGGTCTAATCCCATGGATGCGCAAGAATCGCAACCTTCGCAACCGGCAGTTTGCTTCTCGCGTCCGAGCTCAAGAAGCCTCAGCATCTACCTCTGGCCGCCGTAACAAGCCTGCCGAGAGTTACATACCTGAGGAGACCATCGAGGACGCCCTCCTGCAGCTGCAGGTCATGCACGATGTCCTGATTCACCACACTACGGTTCCCATCGAGACGGCGGAGTGGATCGTCCATTTTACCCAGCACGTATCGACGATTCCTTACAGAAAGCAGCGGGACCAGGCAACACTTGTTGCTGGGTTTTGCATGGAGAGTGGGCAGGTCAAGACGGGCGAGGACACGAAAGACACCTACGTGCGGATGCTCCAAGAGATCGTGAGAGTCACGGCGCCGATCGCCTTTGGAGTCGCGGAAGAGTTTAGCAGCGTGACTGCGCTGGTTCAAGGACTGGAGGCTGGCGGACCAACACGCTTGGAGGGTGTCAGAAAATGCGCGAACAAAGACGGCGCCTTTTCGGATCGCACAGTTGGACAGGCAGTCAGTCGACGCATGTACAAAGTATTCACGGGACAAGACGAGACAAGCACAGATGTATAATATTTATTGAGATGCAAAAGTACGATTAGATTATGATACGAAACTCGCTGAAGAGTAATGATTTCTATAAATTCGTCGTTAGCCAGGTTATCACCAAAGACAATCATAACAAGAGACGAATTGAACCAAGCTGTCAGACAGCGGTTGGACAAAGTTGTTTCCACATCGTACATTGTACTTTCAGTACAGGTCTGTGAGTTTGCTTTTTCATCATGTGCTTGGGGGGGTTTGAGGAGAGAGAAAAAGCTGTAAAACGTACCATTTAGCGGGAGACGATGTCCTCGTCCTCAGCCTTGCGCTTTTGCGACGTGGGCGTGAAAAACGAGTCCATCGTCTTTTGTTTGGCGTCGAACTTGGCGCTGCCAATGCCGCCGCGAGTCCTTTTCAGGCCCTTAGCGTGTTCGACGCTGTTTACCCTGTCGACGCGCATCTGTAAGCGACCTTGGGTGTTTGGAAGAGCTGCGATGACTGCCTCCAGATACCCAGTGTTGCTCCAGGAAGGACGGAGGGGAGGGGGGAGTGGCCTTGACTGAGCGCCGGGAGCTATCGTGACGGATGAAAGCCTTGCGCAGAGTGCTTTGAAGAGAACACCGAGGATGATGCCGTGCGCGACGATGCAGACAGTAAAGTCTTCGTGCAGCAGCGGGACAAGATGGTCGTCCAAGAAACGATCAACTCGTTCCGTCATCGCCTCTGGTGTCTCAGCGCCCTCATGCTCAATCGCCAATCCGAACTTGGCACCCTCGCCCGAGCCAAAGTCCTTCTCCCTCAGCTCCGGGACCTCGACCAGCTCCACGGCTTCAGCGCGTTTCTGCGCATCGAGGATAGCCTGGGCGGTACGTGCCGCGCGCTGGAGGTCGGAAGAGAACATGTGGTCAACGTCGACGTGCTCAGCCAGGTGAGCAGCCAGCCGTCCAGCCTGGAGAACGCCGTGGGCGGTCAGGGCAGAGTCCCGGGAGCCGGCAAAGATGCCTGCGACATTGTCGACAGTCTCTCCATGGCGGATGAGTAAGAGACGCATGGTCGCGTCGCTCAGGGAGGCCACGCTCGGAGAAAGCTGAGCATTGTGGTTGTTGATGAAAAGTGAAGTGAACTGGAGGAGAAAAGTCGAAAATTTATGCTGTTGAGATTGGGCGCTGACTCAGCATGTTTAGTTGCATATGTGGTATACACCACTTTGGCTTCTCCACTCTGTAAGATTGAAGTCTCAACACAAGCTCCACGTAAAATTCTTTTTCAAAGACCAAATAACCCAATCGTAGCATTCGTGGACTAATAATTAACTCCTATCTTACAAGAGATACCATTCGATTAACCAAATCATAACCAAATCAAAAACCCTTTGCATTCAATCATGTCACTCATTTCTTCTTGCCGGTCAGAGTACCGACAACGTTTCCGAGACCAAGACCCGAGAGCACCTTGTTGAGACCAAGACCCCCGAGAAGACCGTCAAGAAGACCACCAAGACCAAGTCCATTAAGCTGTGTCCTGTTAGCTCAAACATCGGAAACGGGACAGCGCAGAAAGATACGCAAAGGGGGAGACGACATAGCAAAAGGGGACATACGACGGGACCTAGTAGGGGACCTACGAGCTTGCCGACCAGGCCAAGCACACCGCTGAGAAGGAGACCGACGGCTGCGATGATCTGGAACAGGGGCTCCGCGAGGAGAGCCCACAGGGGGTTGAGTTCCTTCTTGGCATGGGGCATACCCTCAAGCTTACGCTTGGCGTTGTCGATGGTCGAAGTGATGCTTCCGGTGAGCTGCTGTCGTTAGTGAATGATCATGTTCCAGGGGTTTGCAATACTCACCTCCTTGAGCAAATCGGCGAGATGAGCCTCCTCGGTAGTAGCTTCGCCGCCAGCCACATTCTGCTTCGCGTTCCTTTGGATACGGCCATCAGGATCCAGGCCTCGGATGACACCGTTGGTCTCGGTCAAGATCTTGCCGCCCTCCTCGATTAGAGGTCGGACCTGTCGAACCAGTTCCTCCTCATCACGCTCCTCCTTTGGTTGGGCCTCGCAGGCGCTGATCTTGTCGTCAATCAGCTTGCAGATGGGCCGGATCTTGTCCAGGGTCTGGCCGATGTTGTAGGCGAGCTGGCTGGCGAGCTTCTTGTCCTTCTCTGCCTGCTCCTTCTTCTTGGCCTCCTCCTGCTCGGCCTGCTCGCGCTTGAGCTTCTCCTCGGGAGTCTCTTCAGGTTCAGGCTCGGGCTCGGGCTCGGACTCGGGCTCAGGAGGAATATCCTCGAGCAGAGTAACGTGGCCGACGGTCTGTCCCTTGTCGTTGATGACATCGCCGTCCTGATCAATCTCCTTGCCAGAGCAGGCGAGGAGATCGCCACTGGTGAGCTTGGCAACGATGTTGCCTTCTTCGTCGTTGACGTTGCCCTCGCGGTTCACCTTTCGGCCAGCCAGAGGATTCTTCTTCTTCTCGACGACAGGCTCCTCCCAGCGCTCGGCCTTGCCAATGACATTGCCGTTGCGGTCCAAGATCTCGCCATCATCGTCAACAGCGCGACCGAAGAGAACCTTGGGGTCTCCAGACGTGAGTCGGCCAACGACATCGCCAGCAGGTGTCACGACCTTGCCCTCCTTGGAGACGGTGCAGCCCTGGAGCTCGGCGAAGGGTCCCTCCTTTTGACCCTCGCGCTCACCCTCAGACACAAGCTCAGCCTTGCCGATGATGTCGCCAGACTCGCTTCGGATGTTTCCATCCTTGTCGCACATGCGTCCAACGAGAGAGCCGATGTGACCCTCAATGACACGGCCGTAGATCTCGCCATCGCGGCTGACCACGTTGCCGGCCTTGTTGACACGCTTGCCGGCGAGGGCGGACTTGTCGACCTCGACTTCGGCCTCGGCCTCGGGCTCCTCCCAAACCTTGGCCTTGCCGACGACGTTGCCGCGGCGGTCGAGGATATCTCCATCCTCATCGACGGTGCTGCCCTTGAGAAGCTTGAGATCACCTTCGATGACTTCACCAACCTGGCGGCCTTCGAACATGACTCGGCCATCAGCCTCGACGGTAGCTCCGGGGAAGTTCTCGAAAGGAGCGAATGCCTTGTCTTCACGTTCGGCGGTGGAGACAGGCTCACCCTTTCCGATAATTTCGCCGGCATCGTTCCAGATGTCACCGTTCTCGTCGCATCGCTTTCCGATGAGCTCCTTCAGCTCACCTTCGACAACCTTACCGAGAACGTTGCCGCTGGTATCGACGAGCTTGCCGGCCTTGTTGACCTTGGTTCCCTTGAGAACGGAGTAATCCTTCTTCTGCTCGCGCTCCCACTCAGAGAGAGGCTCAGCCCTGCCGACAACCTTGCCGTCACTCCAGATCTTGCCGTTCTCGTCAGACTTGAGGCCCTTGAGTTGCTTGATCTCACCCTCGACGACTCGGCCGACGGTGTCTCCCTTGTCGTTGAGGAGGTTTCCGGCTTCGTCGACCTTGCAGTTCTTCAGGACGGAAAAGTCCTTTTGCTCACCGCGCTCCCACTCGGGGAGGGGCTCAGCCTTGCCGACGACCTTGCCGTCGCTCCAGATCTTGCCGTTCTCGTCAGACTTGAGACCGGTGAGCTGCTTGATCTCGCCTTCAATGACACGGCCGATGAGGTGGCCCTTTTCATTGACGAGATTGCCGTCCTTGTCGACGGTGGTGCCCTTGAGAACAGAGTAGTCCTTCTGCTCACCACGTTCCCATTCGGCTAGAGGCTCGGCCTTTCCAAGTCGCTTGCCAAACTCGCCCCAGATGATACCCTGGTCGTCGCACTTCATACCGATGAGTTGCTTGACTTCACCTTCGATGACACGGCCCATGGGATCGCCCTTGTCGTTGACGAGGTTTCCCTCCTTGTCGACAGTCGTGCCCTTGAGGACGGAGTAGTCCTTTGGCTCGCCGCGCTCCCACTCAGGGAGGGGTTCAGCCTTTCCGAGTTGTTTGCCGTAGTCACCCCAGATGATGCCTTCGTCGTCGCACTTCATGCCGATGAGCTGCTTGACTTCACCCTCAATGACGCGTCCGATGAGATGGCCCTTGTCGTTGACGAGGTTTCCGGACTTGTCGACGGTGGTTCCCTTGAGGATGGTAAAGTCAAGGGGCTCCTCAGCCTCCTCTTCGACTTCGCCCACCTTTTCCTCTCCTTCGGCGAGTTTGTCTTCTCCCTCGGCGAGTTTCTCCTCACCCTCCTCGGGCGCCTTTTCCTCACCTTCGGCGAGCTTCTCCTCACCTTCAGCAAGCTTCTCTTCTCCTTCGGGAAGCTTTTCTTCTCCCTCGACGAGCTTCTCCTCACCTTCAGCAAGCTTCTCTTCTCCCTCAGGGAGCTTTTCTTCTCCCTCAGCAAGCTTCTCCTCGCCCTCCTCACCAAGCTTCTCTTCTCCAGGGAGCTTCTCGCCTTCTTCACCAAGCTTCTCCTCCCCTTCGGCGAGCTTCTCCTCTCCGGCGAGTTTTTCTTCTCCCTCGGCGAGTTTCTCCTCGCCCTCTTCAGGCACCTTCTCCTCTCCCTCAGCAAGCTTCTCCTCACCTTCAGCAAGCTTCTCCTCGCCTTCAGCAGGCTTCTCTTCTCCTTCGGCAACCTTGCCTTCCAGCTCTTCGCCTAGCTTGCCGGCGGCCTCCTCACCAGGAGCAACTGACTTGAGGTCCTCGGTACCGGGGGCCTTTGACTCGCCCTCTTCACCTCCGGGAATCTCTTCGCCGGGGGGCTTTGACTTTGGAAGTTCGGATGGGGGTTCGGATGGTGGGCCTTGGCCTTCAGGGAGCTCACCTTCGGGCAACTCACCCTCAGGCGCCTTGCCCTCGGGGAGTTCGCCTTCAGGAACTTTGCCCTCAGGAATCTCAGATGTTGGGGCTTCATCCTGAGGGGCGCCTTCGGGGACGCTTGGTGCTTCCTTCTCCTCGGGCTCAACCTCCTTGGTGACATCTCCAGCCTTTTCTGTTACCTCCTCGGGCTTCTTTGTCAAGTCGCCAGTCTCCTGCTCTTCAGGCTGAGCCTCCTTGGTGACATCTTCGGCCTTGGAGGTCTCCTGCTTTGCCTCCTCGGGAGGAATCTCCTTGAGCTTCTCCTGGGTTTCGGATGCTTCCTTTTCGCCTGTGGGCACTTCGCGATCCTCGAGACCGATGGTGGAGTCCCTTTGACTCTCGCTCTTAACATCGGGTGTCTCTTCTTGCTTGGCTTCGACCTCCTTGGAGGGCTCAGATGTCTCTTCTGACTTGCCTCCAAGGCCGAGAGCGCCGGTTACGCCGCCAACGGCCGACTTGGCTGTGTCGCCGACGCCACCAACGGTCTTTCCAGCGGTATCAGTGACGCCACCGACGGTCTTTCCAGCAGTATCAGTGACGCCGCCGACAGTATCGCCGGCTGTATCAGTGACACCGCCAACGGTATCGCCGACTTTGCCAGTAACTCCTCCAACAGTATCACCCACGCCACCCGCCTTCTTCTCGGCGGGTTGAGTTGTGTACTCGCTGTGCTCCTCATCGTGCGAATCGTGCTCCTCCTCCTCGCCCTGCTTGCCCTGTCCTACGGGAAGGGTCTTGCCCAGGACGTCGCCGGTAGAGCTGACAACATCGCCGGCGGCGTTGACGGTGTTGCCGACGAGGTTCTTGAGGTTGTCGGTGTCTGCGATCTTGCCGACGGTGTTGCCGGTGTCGTCTAGGACATCTCCGGCATCGTTCACGACGCCGGCGGCGCTCCGGGGGACTGATTCAAGATTGACTGCAATAGGGACGATAAGCGCCAAGCTCGGCTGCAGGATTGTGAACGCACCAGGAGTCTGCTGCTCTTTGGGAGCAGTGTCTTTTGTCGAGTCTTTGACCTGGCCTTCGGGGATGGAGGTAGGATCCTTTGTGTTTGACATGATTTCAAAAGCTTCGGGGGGGTTGGGGGGTGGGTATCTTTGCGTGTCAATAGATAGGGGGGGGTTTGAAGGGAGCAACAGAAAGGGTTTGAGGGTA